>JAESVK010067182.1:0-19533 GCA_017140935.1 Hamamelis virginiana
ATGGAGGACAAAGGAGATGGCAAAGGGAAGAATTCTAATAACGCAAGAATAAAAGTCAACCCAACTCAGATTCAAAGAAAAAGAAAGGTACATGTTGTTTCTGTGGCAAGCAAGTACATTTCAAAAGTGAGTGTCGATCATTCACTACTACAAAAACTGTCAAAGGGGACACTTTTTTTTTGCACATTAAGGACACTTGTGGTAAGTGTCCCCAAAAATTACTTAATGCAACACTTTTTAGAAAGTGTCCCTATTAGATCGTGTTTCGCAACACTTTTTTTAAAGTGTCCCCATAAACTTAGTAGTAGCAACACTTTAGGAAAGTGTCGCCTAAATGTCCAAAAAAAATTACTTAATGCGATACTTTTTTAAACGTGTCCCTATTAGATCATGTTATAGAGGCACTTTTAATAAAAGTGTCCCTATAAATACGGTATTAGCAACATTTTAGGAAAGTGTCGCTAAATTTTATCAAAATATTTTTAATTTTCTGTCTTCCCTCTCTTTAGTAGTCCCGCCCTCCTAACTAAACGCGCGGTCCCACTCCCATATTCCCATGCATTCTCATTCTAAGCAGTTAAGTTCCGTATACTACTACCTAGCTAGCTACGCAAGCAACCGTTCCCCTCTCAAAACCAAACACTCGATCCGGCCCCTTAATTTTGTTTTATTTTTTTGGATAATCACTCCAGCCCCTTTCGATAATCACTCCAGCCCCTTTCTCTCAAAACCAAACGCTCCCCATTCCAAAGAGCTAGGGTTACGCACGCCATTCACCAGTGATTTTCAGTGGGTTGGGTTGGGTTTTTGTTCATCAGGAATCACAGTACACAGTACAAAGAGCTAGGTTTTTGTTCAGTGGGTTTTTGTTCATCAGGAATTGATTTTTCACAGTACACAGAATCGATTTTTCATTGGTTTTTTGTTCATCGATACCACACCGAATCGATTTTTCATTGGTTTTTTGTTCATCGATACCACACCGAATCGATTTTTCATTGGGTTTTTGTTCATCAGGAATCACAGTACGCTCAGTTCTCGCACTCACAAACCGTCGATTGAGTTGGGTTTCTTTTTCTGCTCATCGTGCGAGGGATTGAGTTGGGTTTCTTCTTCTGCTCATCGCGCGAGGGATTGAGTTGGGTTTCTTCTTCTGCTCATCGCGACGGCCATTGAGTTGTGTTTCTTCTTCCGCTCGGCTCTCGCTCACGCACACACCTAGGTATGCATTTGGAACTGCTCTGTTATTAGCTCTCTCTGTATTAATCCTAGGTATGTTTAGGGTTGGGAGTATAAGAATGATATTATGTACTGCTCTTAATTATTTTAGAGTTTCATTTATAAAATGTCACCAATTTTTATTTGTTCCACTATTTTATGAATAGAGATTGAGTAAAATTGCAAGGTAGCAGTAGCCATCTTAAGATGAACATCATACCAAAATAATCTCATTAATGTGCAAACCAATTGACATTTTAAATTTGGAAAGAAAAGTTGTGGTAGATTACAATGGCTTGTACGATAGAGCCTATGATACCAGAAGTGTAGAGAACCAAGAAGCCATTGCTGGTTTTCTTAGCAAGCAAATTTGCTTTTATGCAGAGAAAAAGACACGCCATTATTACATTGTTCAATGGATCATTTGTTTCTACATTGCTATATTGCACAAGTTTTGTGGGCTTACTGTTTGAACCTCTTTGGAGTAGAATGGTGATGTCTAGGCGCATCAATTACTTGAGGGGTGGTGGTGCAGTAACAGTCGGAAATCTTGTGTAGGAGTTCAGAAAATGGTACCACATGCTATTTTTTGATTCCTAGGAAGGGGAGAAATAGAAGAATTTTTCAAGGGAGCGAATAGTCTATTATGTCCTTGAAGTCTAGCGCAGCTAGAAAACTTTTATAATAATTTGTCTTTCAATTTTTATTTTTTTATCTTTTTTTTTTATTCATTACTGTTAGCATTTTTATTCCCTTTTTGAGTCCCTATGTATACCCTGCATGTACAGGGGTCTTTTTGTTTTCAATATCTGAATAGATGAGTACCTTTAATTGATGAAAAAAAAAATCAATACTTCAATAGTGTTTAACAAACTCAGAGTCTCATTAGTAGGAAGAAACTGCAGACGTAAATCAACAAATGCAATTCAGTTCATCTCAAATATATAAGATTGGTGTAATTGAATTTAATCAAAAGCATGTTGTAAATGCAAGATCAGAAAATTCTAAATCCAGAGCCGACATTTGCCCATGAATAGCATCCATAACATGGATTTTATTTGTTCCCACAGAAAAGGAGGTAAAAAAATAGATAGAGATGTCCCAAATTCGTGAAGTCCCAAATGCATGCAGCTTCGTGAAGTCCCAAATTCCAACTAATTCTTTCTTATGCATACGAATACTTAATGAATAAATAAGACTCTTAGAGGTTGAAACAATTTTAGCCTGGACCTCATTAAATGGTTAATAGGTGTCTTAACACATAAAAGACATGAGGAACTTAGTGTCAAGAAGAATGAGTTATGATTGCAGAAAGTCTTGAATTTGGTATTATGGATAGTGAATACCTGCTAATAGAAACTATATGGGAACTACCAATTAATAGGAGAAAGAACAGGTACGAAAAGGACCCTGTAAATGTAATAGGTTGATTACACATATTAAAAATTCTATTAAATAAATTTAAAATTACAGTAAGAAACCTATTTTATGTAATTATAAGCATTAGTCTCAATCAAAATAGACCAAAGATTTAAAAACAATGCATGTAATTTCAAGAGAAATAGAAAACATCCAAGTGAGCTCAAAAAAGAATTGAAATATAAATTCATTTGACGGAAATAGAAATTTTCAATGCACTATTGATTTAAGAAAAGATAATGCTGCTATATGAACAAAAGTAAGCTTCGTATAACAAGTTAGAACATCTACAGCATCCACTCCAGAGGGGTCAATATTTCATCTCATTAAAAGCAGGAAAAACAACCACTCTTGCACTATGTGCAAAATGTTTCTAGTTTCATAGGCATTGGATTCATCCAATCCCTGTTTCTAAGGTTCTGATAACTCAACCAAGAAGCGTCTGTCTACCGCGTACTGGTAATTTGACATGTCATTTACCACTTTATAGTATTTGTTATGCACTAGAAACTTTGCTCATCTTCTGAACAACATGAAACAGCCACAGCATAAGATTCAAATCAATACAACAGAAATAGTTGTTTAATTTGGTATCCACAATTTAATAGTTCTTAAATTTCAGAGCTTAAAACAATCTTTGTAGGATAAAGAGCGCATAAACTGTGAAATCAACTCATCCTAGAGGATTCTACACAGTTCCTTCATAGGAATAAATCTATGAACAAATAAATCACCACCCACAATAGTAAACTTTTCACAATTGAGTAAAATTAAAGAGCGCATCCCAAACCAACACTAGCAAATAAAAAAGATGTGCATGAAAGTGGGTTATCGCTCACCCTTCTTCACTCGCACAAGCTTCCCAGAGTGAGAACGACGCATATGCCTCACGGCAATCCCAGCCGTCGGTGCCTTGCCTCCCACCAGAACTTTTAAAAGATGTTCAGAAAGCAACATTGTTAGGAGTTTTTTTCCAAAATGACCTTTTAAAAAAAAAAATACCAATTTGACCTCCATTCAAAAATATATACCAGACTGACCCTCTGACCGGGTCAAAAGGCATAAACCGTTGTTAGAAACAGCGGTTATAGAATACCACAAAAAACCGCTGTTTGAAACAGCGGTTTTATATGCACAGAAAATTAAAAATAATTTCTTCTCTCTGACACATTTGACATTTGTCTTTTGTCTTTTTTTTTTTCTTCTCCTCCCCTCTCACTTCACTGTCAGACCTTTTGTTTTTTCCTCCTCCCAGAACTCAACCCAGCTTTGAAAAAAAATGGACAAATGTGAAACAGGGCCTACATGCCATGATTTTCTTCCTAAAACCCTCCTGTAATGATCAACATAAGTCGGTTGAAGCTCATAAAAGCTATTAACAATCATCCCATAACTCTCTTCCCCGATTCTTCAGCTATTTCAAGTAATCTCGTAAAATCATTCTCTAACCCAAGTCGAATATGATCTGCAAGTTGAAGCTTTAGTCAATTTGATCTCATCTGGTAAACCAGGCAAGGCAAAAGTTTCCTTATCTGAAGATACATTCTTGTGAGGCTTGTGTTGCTTTACACTTTCAGCAGCGCACATAGAGAAAAAACTGGTTCCATGGAAAACAAGCCTCGGGATTCCGTATTTGAGAGCAAGATCAGCAGACCACGGAAAGAACAAATCGGCGACGAGACAGTGCGGGCGGCACTCTTGTATGAGCAGCTCGAGTGGGTGTTCGAGCAAAGCCTGATCATCGAAGAATTTATGGTGGAATTCGAGGGAATTGATGAGGTCGAGATTCTCAAGGCCTTCAGGAAGGCCAACGTCGGCGGCGGGGAATTCGATGAGTCGGAGATTGATTTGATTTGGGAGATTTTGGGTTCGTTGGATTGTTTTGGTGAAACAGGGGCGTTTAAAGGGGTAGTGATTATCGTTGTTTTGACGCCACGGGAAGCGAAGAGTTCACCCATGTCTAATGTTGGGAGCAAGTGGCCTTGAGCCATTAGTGGGAAGAAGAAGACGTGAAGCTGATTGGGTTCACTCATATTGTTCTGTGCAAGGAGAAATTCAAAGTTTAGATTTCAATACAGATGATGGAGAGAGAAAAAATTTATTTTAATTTTTTGTGCATGTGAAACAGCGGTTTTTTGTGGTTTCTATAACCGCTGTTTCTAACAGCGGTTTATACTTTTGACCCGGTCAGAGGGTCAGTCTGGTATATATTTTTGAATAGAAGTCAGACTGGTATATATTTTTTTTTAAAAGGTCATTTTGGAAAAAAACTCCATTGTTTGGGATTTCGAGGAGGACGACAGACTCTCTGCATTCTGAGTTGCTACTTTCAACATCTCCCTTTGCTCCTCCGTCAGTAATCCCTCTCTCTCTCTCTCTTCACATATCTCTTTAGAGTTATGTTCAAATCATGTCTTCACATATCAAAATTTTCGTACTAAAAGTGATTGTGGCAAAAATTGGAAGTTCCAAACTTTTGTTATTATCGATCACTTCATCTCCTAAATGAAGTATAATTTTGAGCTCCAGAATTGATTCTAAAAAAAAGTTAATACAAACAGACTCTTAATCCTTGTGGGTTGAAGGGTTAAGCTGTCTAAGTGGGCAGGCTAATCAGTGCCACACAAGGGCTAAACTTTAGGTGTAAATTTGGCCCCTGTGACAGTTCAGTAAGCTCCATTAAATTAGTAAAGGAGCAGAGCTCAAGGTGTTGAGAGAGACCCCAGATAATTTATAGCCCACTAGCTAGTTGAAGGAGAAGGAAACAGGGGACAATGAATACAAAAAATGTTATGGGTAAGTGGTCCTAAAATGGGTTAAATGAAAAAGGCTAGGGCAGAGTAGGTTTTTATTGTACTCTTCTCTACTATATACTCTTCTCTACTGCATGTTTTCAGGCTAACCTGAAATCTCATATATGTACTAGCATAATTATGAGGATTCATGATTATGCTCAACTTTTGACTTTGTTTGGATCTCAAAAAATATATAGAATCCTTGTATAACCCTATTTCTAAATTGCAATATTGCTTTTAGTAACATTTGTAGGACACTAACATACCAGGTATGTACAGCAAAAAATTCTCAAATTTCTCAAATTCTTCTTCCTTTTTTTTTTTTTTTAGGTCAGAAAATTCTCACATTCAGTTCTTAGATATTGAATAGGCTCTATTTTAAAAATCTAAAGAGAAATTACACAAACCAACACTTTATATAGAAACTAGTGGTATTGTCATGTGCAGTCTATATAATAAGGTGTTTGATACTAGCCTAGGTATATAAAAAGTATGAAATGTCGTGGGAGGAATCCTAATTTTTCTTTAATTAAGTAAAAAATATTAATTATCTGCAAAATTATACGAAAGTTGTGTCTCAAGTTGCAAAATAAGCAATTTGAAATACAAAAAATTCATCATGCATGAATGAAGCCATTAGCTAGGATTCTTTATGATCTAGAACCCTTGTTGACTTGGGTGATAAAGAGGGAGAGTGCCATATATGCAAATTAAAGTCAAAGGCATCTATCTATCTCATTATATCAATCTAGTATCTACATATATACATGCCCTTTAGAACTAATTGACCCTCACACTTCATATCTACATATATATTAGCTTCACTTATACTTGTTGATAACCATTCTTGTAACTTTGGTTTTATGTTGTAAATGTATGAGGGGATGTGCACTTAATGAACATCAAATTGTTTCTTCTTTACACTTTTCCTTCACCTTCACCTTCTTTCTTATTATCTCTCTCTATTGGAGCTGGATTTTAGTGGATCTTTCTTATCAATATATACTTTAAGTCTAAATTAATGTATATACATGTATATCAGTATATACATGACTTAAGGGAAGTGAGTACATATGAAGCATACATTACCTAAATTACACATATGTTATATATAAGTCTTTTTTTCTTTTTCTTTTAGGGTGTTCACATTACATAGGAGAATGGAAGGACCGTTAGATAAATCATGGATGTACATTGATAGGCTATTGCCCATGTATGAAGAGGGGGTAGATAAGTTCCTGAAGTTTGCTTTACTCAATGCGAACGGTCGTGACATTTTGAGATGTCCGTTTATACGATGTGTTAACTACAAGTGCTTACCTTCTAGGGAGGTTAAAGATCATTTATTCATACACGGCATTGATCAAAGTTATGACACCTGGATGTGGCACGGTGAGGAGTTGCCTAGAGTTACACCATCCAGTCCGCAAGTGAATAAAAATTTATTTACCCCCTTAGAAGCATCTGAACCAGAAGATTTAGCCGACACTGTTGAAATGGTTAGAGCCGCGCAAGAGCACTGCACAAATGATCCTCACTTGTTTAAGACTCTACTTGAAGCGGCTGAAAAACCATTGTACCCCGGTTGCACGAAGTATACAAAGTTTTCAGCAATAGCAAAGCTATACAGGCTGAAGGTAAGCTATGGGTACTCTGATAAGAGTTTTACCGAGTTGCTCCTATTGCTATCTGACATGTTACCGGACAACAATGAATTGCCCCAATCAGTTCGTGCGGCAAGAAAGACATTAAATTCATTGGGACTATAGTACGAGAAGATTCATGCATGTCCCAACGATTGTGTCCTATATCGAAAGGAGTATGTGAGTGCAAATGAATGTCCTAGATGTCATACATCCCAGTGGAAGGATGATAAGCTTCCAACGGACAAAAAGAAGGGAGTCCCGGCGAAAGTGTTGTGGTATTTTCCACCCATTCCGAGGTTTAGAAAGATGTTTCATACTCCTCAAACTGCAAAGGACTTGGTATGGCATTATGAAGACCGGGAAGTAGGTGATCAATTGAGACACCCAGCGGACTCAGCATCGTTGGAAGCTAATTGACCACACATGGCCACATTTTAGTGCAGATCCTCGGAATCTGCGATTGGCTCTTTCTGCTGATGGAATTAACCCTCACACTTCATATAACACCCCATATAGTTGTTGGCCAGTTATATTTGTGACATATAACTTACCTCCATGGTTATGTATGAAAAGGAAATTTATGATGCTAACACTTTTGAAATCTGGACCAAAACAGCCGGGAAATGATATTGATGTTTACTTGGCCCCGTTAATCGATGATTTGAAACTGTTGTGGGAGGTTGGCGTAGAAGTCTACGATGCGTACAAAAAAGAAACCTTCAATCTAAGGGCAGTACTTATGTGGACTATCAACGACTTCCCTGCTTATGGAAATTTGAGTGGTTGTTGTGTTAAGGGCTATAAGGCATGTCCAATATGTGGGGATGATACGCATTCTATTAGATTGAAGCGGGGAGGCAAGAATATATATCTTGGGCATCGCAGATTTCTACCCATGGAACATCAATATCGTAAACAAAAAAAGGGCTTTCTTGGCAAACCGGAATATGGTGAAAAACCTATACCGCTGAGTGGGGAGGAGATATTGAGCAAGGTTGAAGGGATAAATTATGTCTACGGAGATAAAAAAAAAAAAAAAAAAGGTAAGGTCAAAAGCAAAGGCAATGATGAAAAACCATGTTGGTCTAAGAAGTCTATCTTCTTTGACCTTGAATATTGGAAAGACCTACATGTCAGGCACAACTTAGATGTCATGCATATCGAGAAAAATGTATGCGATAGCATCATTGGTACTCTACTCAACATTCCCAACAAGACCAAAGACGGAGTAAATGCTCGATTGGATTGGGTGAAGCTGTCTAAGAGGGAGGAATTTGCCCCAGTGATGAAGGGAGGGCGTATGTACTTGCCACCAGCATGCTTTACTTTGGATAAGGATGAGAAATGAAGGGTGTGCAAAACATTGTTCAAACTCAAAGTCCCTGAAGGTTATGCTTCAAATTTCAGAAATATTGTCTCAATGGATGACTTAAAAGTTGGTGGTATGAAGTCCCATGATTGTCATATTCTAATACAACAGCTACTCCCTGTGGCAATACGTTCAGTGTTGCCAAAGCATTTGAGATATGCTATTTCAAATTTTTGTTTATTCTTTAAGAACATTTGTAGCAAAGTCATCGATGTTATGTTGTTACCTACAATTCAGTATCAACTTGTTCTCACCCTTTGCGTGCTTGAGAAATATTTGCCTCCATCATTTTTTGATATAATGATTCACCTGACGGTCCATTTGGTTAGAGAAGTACAACTCTGTGGGCCAGTACATTTTCGATGGATGTACCCGTTTGAGAGGTATATGAAAGTGCTAAAGGGGTATGTTCGAAATCGAAATTGTCCTGAAGGTTGCATTGCCGAGTGTTATATTGCAGAAGAATCAGTTGAATTTTGCAATGATTACTTTTCAGATGTCAATGCAATCGGTATCCCAATTAACAGGAACTTAGTCGCCTGTGATTTCGACATTGGTCGAGCTTTACCTGGCGGTGAGCTTATTACTGTTGATTTAACCGAATGAAAACAAGCACACCGTTATGTGTTGGCTAATAGTGCTGATGTGCAACCTTATATCGAGTAAGAACCGTATTACCTTCTTTCAGTTTTTTGATAGCATTCCATAATGTGATGTGATTATTATTTATTTAACTTTGACTCATTTAGTTCTCATACAATTTGATAGGGAGCATTTGGATTACTTGAGGAATCTTCATCCTCAAAAATAAAAAAAAACAAAAATGGCTCCACGACGAGCACGGTCGTACATTCATAACTTGGATTCGTAAAAAGGTATTAACTCTAAAATTTAGTAACCCTTCCAAGAACACTTGTTTGATATATATAATTTGATCAAATAACATATCTACCCCCACATACTGTAGGTTGAAGATAATCTTGGCGGCACTAACCAAATATCTCATACATTAAAGTGGCTAGCACATGGACCATCACGTGAGGTGGTAAAAGTTCAGGGCTATATCATCAAAGGTTGTCGATATCACACCCATGCCCGTGATAGAGTACGGGTCAACCAGAACAGTGGAGTCAGCTTAGTTGCATCGGCGTTACATGTTGCAAGCGCAAGGGATAACAATTTGGGGGAGGCATGCTACTACGGCGTTATTAGCGAGATATGGCTGCTCAATTACAACATGTTTGAGATCCCAGTATTTAAGTGTGATTGGGTTGACATTAACCATGGAATCAAAGTAGATGACCTTGGTTTCACTTTGGTTCAGCTTGGTAAGCGTGGTCATATAAATGATCCTTCTATTTTAGCTTCCCAAGCTAAACAAGTTTTTTATGTTCCAGACCAAGTTGAACCGAAATGGTCAGTTGTTCTATCAACCCCACATAAAGAGTACTTGCATGAACAGAACGACAAACTCATTAGTGATGGATGTCTGGATCACATTGATGTTAGTCAAATATTGCCAGAAAATGATTACTTGGATATAGCTGACCCCTTCCAGTCATCGTACATGCGAGATGGAGTTCCTGAAGTTTGGGTGGAGGATTAGTACTTAGAATTGTAATCCAATGGTTAATGTTTTTTTTTTTTTTTTTGCTATTACACAATCTTGTTATATGTGGGAAGAACATTAGTACAATACCAGTTGTCTCATTTTGCTTTGTTACTGCTTGTTTAATTTTAAATGGGATACATATATCATTATTGTTTGAAATAGCATTTATGGTTTAATGCCTATTATATAAGCTTTTAAGCATACATCAATATTATTATTATTCTCTTTAACTTTCTAATATGATCCTCAAGTGGACAGGTACGATGAAGTCAACTGATTCATCTTCGAATGGGAATGAGGAAACGTCCCCAAGGAACAAAAAGGATCAGAATATGGAACGGGGGCCCATAAACCAAATGCTAAGAAAGGGTAAGGAAAAAAAAACATACGCTAAATTAGTACAATACCAGTTGTCTCCTTTTGATTTGTTACTGTTTTTTCAATTTTAAATGGGATACGTATATCATTATTGTTTGAAATAGCATTTATGTTTTAATGGCTATTATATAAAGCATTTAAGTCTACTTCATTATTTTTTTATTTTAACTTTCTAATATATGATCCTCATGTGGACAGGTACGATGGAGCCAAATTATTCCAATACGAATGGGGAGGAGGAGGAAATGCCCCCAATTAAAGAAAAGGTTCAGAGAAGGAAACGGGGGCCCACAATACTCACGCTAAGAAAGGGTAAGAAAATAAAACATTCGTTACAGTTTAACCTAAAAAGGCAGCCAAAGGGTAAATCGAGGAAACTTACATCCACTGAGGCTGGAAAGATTTGTCGTTCGTATGCACCAATTAACTGTAGAACATGGAAGCAAGTGCCCATAACTATGAAGGAAAAGATTCTTGAGGTCATAGAGGTAAAAACTGTTGTCTTATGGAAGTATACCCTTACTATGTTATAATGTTGATAAATGAGATAATGTTATTTTTCTAACCAATTATGTAGAAAAACTATGATTGTAATACCACGAAGAACTGGAAGAAGAAGGTCGTGAGAAAAGTTGCCAATAGGTTTCGTGGTTTTAAGAATTACTTGTATGGAAAATTCATTTTACCAAATCTTAACAATTTGGAAAATATAGTTAACCCTCCAGCTGGTTACACATCCATTACTCCAGAACAGTGGACTGATTTTGTTGCGCAACGCACGGCAAAATCATGGGCGGTAAGTAGTAGAAAGTGTGTTTCTCTTTTGTTAGTTTTGTATGTTATAAATTCTTGTTTGATATAACATATACCATTTAATAACTATGCAGAGAGTGCGCAAAAAGGCACAGGAAAATAGAAGTAAAAATTTATACCCCCACCACATGGGCAGGAAGGGATATGCAGGATTGGAAGAGGAATTGGTAAATAAATCATCTAATTAAACATGTATAACTTTTTATAGTTTGTGTTCCAAATTATTTGTTAATTTGTGAATATCATGTAAATAACACACTTCATTATTCAAGCAGCAACATAAGAATAGTACCACAGAGTCTATTAACAGACACGTATTATGGAAGGAAGGTCGTCAAAAAGATGGGAAGTATATGGCGGAGCTCACGCGAGAAGCAGCTGCAAAAATCGTGAGTATAGTGTAATCTAGTTATATTATTTCTAATATAATTGAAGTATACCCTTGAACAGATGTAATGTAATGATATAACTGTACATTGTAGGATGAGTTGTCTAGGAAGGCTGATGATGGGAGTTTGACAATAGAGGGGGCAAATGATGTGTTAACGCAGGCATTAGGAACCAAAGAATATAGTGGCCATGTACGAGGTGTTGGTGCCTTGGTAACACCCTCATTGTTCTTTGAGACACCACATCCAGCAAATGCAGCTTTCCAGGAAGCAGTAAAAGAAGCGAATGAGTGGAAGAAGTATATGGCGACTGTTGCGTCAGAGTTGCAGAGAATTGGGGTCCATATTCCACCCCCACCATCGGCATATTCTGCTGGTGCAGATAATATGGATTCGTGCCTCACTCGAGAATCTGTTGTGCGGCTTGATTCACAACAAGTGGTTGAAAGATTGCATCATGAATCACAGTCACAGCCGGTATGGATTATTAAGATGTTCTCATTTTGTATGTTTATAATATTGTTTTTTTTTTTAATCATTTGTTAGTTGCAATCCAATCAGTCGAAGATGCTAAAGAAACAGAAGAAGTCTGTTGAATCCTATCAGTCAAAGGTGTTAGAGAAATCGAATCATTTCGCTAGCGAGGCAGACCCATCACCGACTGCACATACCCAACAAGAGGTAAAGCATAGTTACTTTGCTAAAATTGTTTATAATATATGTTTGTACACTACCCGTTCCATTAAACTTGCATGGTATAACCCATTAAATATGTATGGTGTGGACAAATTTGGATAAGGAAAAGAGTAAGCAACCACTTAGTCAAACTGATCCTGACCCGCCTGGGCCACCTAATTTAAAGGTAATTAAAGGCCAATGTTATCAATTTTTGTCAATCTTCAAATGCCAATACAAAAAGTATTATATTGGGGGTTGTTTTGCAGAATACATCGCGCCCATGTCGATTGGCATTAGGAACGATTGACCGAGTAGTTGCACACGGATATTTGGAGAAGGGTGATGTCATACATTGTACCCCAGTGGCTGAGGGTTTTGTTTGTGTATCAATTTATAAATTATATGATGCTAAGTATGGAAAGGATTTGCTGCCAGTACCTACGATCGATGCTAGAATCGTTGGCGAAGCGGTTGGAAGTTTTGTGGTGTGGCCTCAACATTTGGTCATCACAAAGGAAATATCCTTGGTACAATTTCTCCCATAATGGGAATATCAATTCTTTTTAACCTTAATTATAACATGATATCCTATATATAGACTTACTTCACTTGTTTTTATAGCCAAAAATGAAGCCATTTACAAAAATAGCGGACATTGATGTTGTGTTGGAAAGCTTTGGCCAGCTTGTAGATTTAGCAACAGGCCGCAACAATGATGTGGCTATTGATGTGGTGGTGGATTCAAATGTTTTTCGATTTGACGAGCCCTTTCGGCTCCTAGTGGATCAGATTATGGTGGTCAGGAGTGATTTGTTTGAATTAATATCTTTTAAGGAAATAGGAGCTTCAATTATGAAATTGTACATGTGGTAAGTATATGTAACATGTTCGCAAAAATGAGTTTTAGAAATAAATCTTGCCATGTTATCAGTAGTTACTATTTATGACAATTCACGTGTCGTAATTTTTGTACTATTTTTGTGCTAGTTATCTCCATGACAAGGCAAAACAATTGGGCGTGGAAGCAACTTTGAGATTTGTTGAACCCGTCGGACTGACAGGATTTAAAGGAAGTGAGAACAAACAACATTTGTTTCAAACTTTGGAGAGTGGAGATATGTTCAAGGAACAAATGTTTTTTTATCCATACAATATTAGGTAGCTATTCCTTAAATTATGAGTTTATTTTACATGAGTAATTATAGACCCCATACCAATATGTTTTGTTCTTATTTAACTTAGACATCACTGGATGCTTGCAATCATAGTCCCAACTAAGAGGCAAATGTACTATTTTGATCCACTTGGAAATGAAGTGGATGCGAATGTTGCAGAGATTTTTACATAGTAAGTATAAAACCAAACACATATATGCACATTATTATGTATAATTGCATCGATACATCAAAAAACAAATTAATGTACTTGAAATTTAATCATTGTCTTGTAATATTTATGCAGTGTTTGTAAACAGTTGGATTATAGCTTCAAGATCAAGACAAGCAAGAAAAAAGCAACTTTTGAAAAGTAATGGTAATTGATCAAAATTATATTTTAATGTATCAACAAGTTGTAGTGTGTGTGGGTGATTTATTATTAATATTAACTTGTGTATGTAGTGTCCTATACAACCAGGGAATGTTGAATGTGGATATTACGTAATGCGCTATATGAAGGATGTAATTGCCTCAAATGGGACCAATCTGGCCACCTTGGTAAGCTTTACTACTTTCATTGTCACCAGCAATCATTGAAGTTAAATTTATTACTATATGAATCAAAACATATTCACAAATATTTGCAGTTTGACAATGATGATCATTACGAGAGCACTTTGATTGATGAGGTCCGTATAGAACTTATGAACTTCATACGGGACAACATGTGAGTGCATGCACGGATGCATCATAGGGCCAGTACTGGTGCCTACAAAAATCTTTGTAGTTCTGGTATACTATCTATCTCTATACACCAAATTGTTAAGGAGTTGTAATTGAGTGAACTCATATTGGATATGTGTTGTGGGATCGCTGGCTTGAAATAAATGTAGTTTCGGGGGAGATGTTGTGATAATATGATTATAGAAGTGCTATAAACTGTTCTTTTAATAGGTGAATATATAGAAATGTTCCAAAAACAAACAAGATGCTGCCGAATTTTTACCTCAAAAAAGAAAATATTTCTTAGTACAAGTTAATTTAATTTAATTTTTATTATTAATAGAAGTGCATGTTTCATTTATTATTTATAAAATTGTATGATATGAAAGTAACCATATTTTATATGCTAGAGTTAATATATCAATGAACTTTGATTTCAAAAACTTTTTATTTTTTATGCTAGAGGTTCTATTTTATACTTAAGATAGCTTGTGATTGTTGGCTGTTGATAATAACATGGCACATGAGGCGCTATTTAAATGAGATGTTGTGATGATATATGATTATAGAATTGCTATAAACTGTTCTTTTAATAGGTGAATATATAGAAATGTTCCAAAAACAGACAAGATTCTGCCCAATTTTTATCTCAAAAAAGAAAATATTTCTTAGTACAAGTTAATTTAATTTAATTTTTATTATTAATAATAGAAGTGCATGTGGAAACATGTATTGAAGTTTTAATGGACATATGATTTGGTTGTAGTTTGTATTGTTAATTTTACCATGTATCTGTGATGTACCTATACCTTTCTTGTGGTAAATTAACTTTTTATGAAATGTAACTTTATATATCAATTGCAATATGAACTCATAAGTGCAACTCTATATTTTAATGCAGGGGTTAAAGGATTGCGCTATATATGGATGGACATTTTGTTGATTACATGAAGATTGTGCGAAGTTCAATGACTTATAAAAACTAGATTATGCAAAAATTGTTACACTTTTGGTTTTTAATTAGGATATTCAATATTAATTAACAAAGTGTTGACTTGGTGATACTAATTTCTATATATATATATATATATTTTGCAAATGCAAGTGGGTTCTTTTTTTTATGAGTATTATATAGTAATATATTAGTGTGGATATTTTAATATTATGTGCGCAGAAATAAATGCATGTTAGAACAACCATTGATGAATATATATGATTTAATAGCATATTAAAATTGTGAAGCATTTGCTACCAAAAAAAAAAAAAAAAAAGATTTAATGAGGACACTTTTTAAGTGTCCCTATTGTGAACATATCAAGGACACTTTTAAAGTGTCGCGATTCACCGCCTCAAAGGGGACACTTTTAAAGTGTCGCGATTCACCGTCTCAAAGGGGACACTTTTAAAGTGTTGCGATTCACCGCCTCAAAGGGGACACTTTTAAAGTGTCGCCATTCACCGCTTCAAAGGGGACACTTTTAAAAGTGTCCCTATTGGGGACACATTAGGGACACTTGAGAAGTGTCCCTTTTGAGGCGGTCACCTTTAAAAACACAGCCCCCAGTGACACTTCCCAAAGTGTCGCCAAACACCTATGGGGACACTTTTTAAGTGTCCCCTTTGACAGTTTTTGTAGTAGTGATTCAAAAAGAAAACCGGAGAATCAGAGTCCAAGAATAAAATGCTGGCTGTTATTTCCGAGGTTAATGTACTCGAGGATGCTGGTGATTGATAGATCGATTCTGGAGCTACAAGACATGTGTGTAATAATAGGAGTTTTTTCAACACCTATGAACCGGTGGATGATGGAACAGTTCTCTACATGGGCAACTCTTTAACAGCTGTTATTAAAGGCAAAGGAACAGTGGATTTAGAATTCACTTCTGGGAAAATTTTGTCTTTAACTAATGTATATCATGTACCTGAAGTTAGGAAAAACCTTATGTCTGGAAGCATGCTTAATAAGTATGGCTTCAAGTTAGTTTTTGAGTCAGAAAAGTTTATACTGTCTAAGGTTGAAGTTTTTGTTGGGAAATGATATTTGTATCAAGGAATGTTTAAGCTTAATATTAATAAAATAAATAATTCTATTTATATGCTTGATTCTTTTTATTTATGGCATGCTAGATTAGAACATGTTAATACTAGGAAAATGGATGATATGGTTAAATTAGATTTAATTCCTAAGTGTGATAATAACATAGGAGATAAATGTAAAGTATGCATGCAAACTAAAATAACTAGAATGACATTTCCTAAAGTGGAAAGAACCACGTCTTTGCTAGAACTTGTTCATAGTGATGTATGTGACATGCATAGCACCCCCACTAGAGGAGGCAAAAAGTATTTTGTGACATTTATAGATGATTTTTCTAAATTCTGTTATATTTATCTTTTGCATTCAAAAGATGAGGTACTAAGTAAATTTGTTGCTTATAAAACAGAAGTTGAAAATCAATGTAATGTCAAAATAAAACGGCTAAGGTCTGATAGAGGTGGAGAATATCATTTTCCTGAATACTGTGAAATGTGGGTATTATACATGAAACTTCTGCACCTTATACACCTCAACAAAATGGTGTTGCTGAAAGAAAGAATAGGACCTTAACTGAAATGGTAAATGCTATGCTCTCTAATTCAAGATTAACCACTGGTTTTTGGGGTGAAGCATTGCTAACTGCATGTTATATACTTAATAGAATTCCTTTCAAAAAGAAAAACATGACTCCTTATGAGCTTTGGAAAAACAAGAAACCTAACTTAAATTATTTTAGAACTTGGGGTTGTAGGGCAATTGTAAGATTTCCTGATCCTAAAAGGAAAAAGTTAGGAGAAAAAGGGATGGAATGCATATTTCTTGGTTATGCTCTACATAGTAAAGCATATAGGTTTTTGGTAATTGAGCCCAATAATTCAATAGAAATAAATACAATCATAGAATCACGTGATGCAGTATTTTATGAAAATAGATTTACTACTATTCCAAAATTAGAATCTAATCAAGAAAAATAATTAATTCCTTTACCTTCTGAGGAAAGTATTGAACCTAGAAGGAGTAAAAGGGCAAGGATTGCAAAGTCTTTTGGCCCTAATTTTGTTGTTTATCTTGTAGAAGGAACTAGGAATTTACATAATAAACAGACAATGGTTTCACCTGTCATGGAACCAGATCCATTAACCTTTGAAGAGGTTATAAAATCTAAAGATTCTGCTTTCTGGAAAGAAGCTGTCAATGATGAGATAGATTCTATTATGGGCAACAAAACATGGATGCTTGTTGACCTGCCTCCTGGATCTAAACCAATTGGTTGTAAATGGATTTTCAAAAAGAAAATGAAGGTTGATGGAACTATTGAAAAGTTCAAAGCAAGACTGGTTGCTAAGGGCTTTACTCAAAAGGAAGGGATTGATTATTTTGATACTTATGCTCCTGTAGCGAGAATCTCTACCATTAGAGTATTGATTGCCCTAGCTTTGATATATAAACTTCAAATCCATCAAATGGATGTCAAAACCGCTTTTCTAAATGGAGAGTTAGAAGAAGAAATATATATGGAGCAACCAGAAGGTTTTGTAGTACAAGGTCAAGAGCAGAAAGTTTGTAAGCTTATTAAATCACTCTATGGACTTAAACAAGCACCTAAACAGTGGCATGAAAAATTTGATAAGATTGTAATATCAAATGGTTATAGGATACATGAATCGGATAAATGTGTTTATAGCAAGTTTTCTGATAAACGAGGTGTAGTTATATGCTTATATGTAGATAACATGTTAATTTTTGGTACTGATCTTGAAGTCATAGAAAGTACAAAACAATTTTTATCATCAAACTTCCAGATGAAAGATATGGGTATTGCAGATGTTATTTTGGGAATAAGAATTAAGAGGGAAAAAGATAAATTAATTCTTACTCAGTCACATTATATTGAGAGAATTCTTAAGAAATTTAATCAATATGATAATACAACCATGTCTACACCTTATGATCCACATTTAAAATTATATCCTAATACTGGTAGGGCTGTTGATCAATTATTATATTCAAGGGTGATTGGTAGCTTAATGTATGCAATGACTTGCACTAGACCTGATATTGCCTTTGCAGTAGGGAAACTTAGTCGGTACACTAGTAACCCAAGCTTTGTGCATTGGCATGCAATTTATCGAGTATTGAAATACTTGAGGAAAACTATAGATTATGGAATAGTCTATACTGGATATCCTTCGGTTCTAGAAGGATACACAGATGCCAGTTGGATAACTGACAGTGAGGATCATTCTTCTACAAGTGGTTGGATCTTTACACTTGGAGGTGGTACAATCTCTTGGGGATCAATGAAGCAGACATGCATCTCAGATTCAACCATGGCTGCTGAATTTGTGGCATTGGCTTCAAGTAGCAAAGAGGCAGAGTGGCTGAGAAATTTGTTACTGGAAATACCTGTGTGGCCAAAACCAATGGCACCAGTATCTTTGCGATGTGATAGTGAGGCAACTCTTTCACGAGCTTATAGCCAAATTTATAATGGTAAGTCCAGGCATATAGGACTTAGACATAGCTATGTGAGACAATTGATAACAGATGGTGTAATAACCATAAATTATGTAAAGTCAAGTGAAAATTTGGTTGATCCTTTAACAAAAGGACTTGCAAGGGATTTGGTGTGGAAAACATCAAAAGGGATGGGACTGAAGCCCACATAATTTATCACTCCTGGTGGAAACTCGGCTCAACACTTGAAACATCAAGTCCTTGAGTTCAATGAGCAAAGTACACCATATGTCGTGATAGCAAGCACTCAAGATTCTTAACATACATTGAGAATCTTAAATTATAATCATCCCAAGGTTGAAGTGCTTGGTACTTGTAATGTGAAAAGAAGAAGGATGAGTTATTTAACTCTTAATATACTTACAACGGTGCAGTTGGAGTACTGTAATTACAGGGGTACTTTATAAGTCTACCTATATGAGTGTGGAGGTGGTGCCGCTTCCTATGATGTCCAAGGGCTTTGAATCTAGAGCACTCATGAAATAGGATAAAGACCCAAGGCCAATCCACGGGTCGGGTTTTTGAATACTATAGGTATTTTGTCTTGTGTGTGAGACATGTCCGGTTAATCATATAAGATCGCTAGTTCAAAGATACGTCTAGTCGTCTACTATGCCATCTTGATTAACTCTGATGAGTTTCACTAAAGTGAAAGGTTCAAATCAATAAGATACCTTCACCTATGCATAAGGCTGCCAAATGAACCAAGAATCATCATCTTGTATTTTGAAAATGGTGGGGGATTGTTGAATATTTTCAAAATAAAGTATTTTTATTATGG
>JAESVK010067186.1:0-15874 GCA_017140935.1 Hamamelis virginiana
GTTTTGTCTTCCGCTGCGATTCCATGTATTTCGATCGATTCCTTTCAATATGTACACAACTACACAATCAACACAAATCATCCAAAGTTTAAACCACCTAACCTTTACCCTTGGGCTTCCAAAGATGGCCAAGAAAATGAAACTTGAAGGCTCAAAATTAGGTGTTAGTGGCAACATAACATGAAGAAAATTGGCTCAAATAGACAAATAAGACCTATGATCATTTTTCATGAATAAAAAATGTTTATACAATGCGCAACAAAACCATCAATTATGTATGTGTTAAACAAACATAGGGAATGATGGTGGTGGAACGAAAAAGAAAAGAGAAAAACACAAAAATACTTGGAAAAGAGAACAACAAATATAAACAATGATTACAAAGCTTAAGCAAGTCATTCTTTTGGTTCAAAATGTATCTTGAATGATTCGTGCATGTGCATTAATAGGAAATCACCTACATAAAAGCATATGCTCAAAATGAGGCATAAATAAGAGATTTATAGATTTACATAACCATACACACATTGAAACAAGTTCAAAAACATAAAATGACTAGGGGAATGACTGAAAAATTAAAAAGATAACAAAAACTACCTTAATGTGAACAAAACTACCATTTACATGTGAAAAATATCAACACAAATGTAACCTCTCCCTCCAACTTGAAATGTGCATTGTCTTCAATGCATGCAAAGAGAAGCATTAAAGACACAATGAAAAGGAGAAATGATGAAAGCACCTATATGTGTTGCGTTAATCTTCTATAACTTGTGAAAATGTTATAAACATAAAAGTGAAAACTAATATGGAAAGAAATAAAAAGAACTAAATTATGAAACAAAAACTACTATGTACAAGCTAAAAGTAAAAGATCCTATCCACCAGGATCAAAAACTGTTAAAATGTGCTCCCTCTTCTCCAAACACTTCTTAATTGAGTTCCCAAGTGTAGAAAACTCATTCAAGAAGTTGGGAGCAACTTCCTCCACCTTGTACTTATGTATGCCCTTTGTACATCCTTGAAAAGTTTTATTTTCGCCTGAGGTGGCAAATTTTAAAATGTAGGACATTTGGATCTCTTTAAGTTTAGGTGGTTTGGATATTAGGGACAAAAACTCCTTTCTAAAAGAGGAAGGGGTTGACTCCTCAAACCTAGGTGGCACCCACTCTTTTCTTCCAACACTTCACTCACCTCCAAGATAGCGGAATTAATATTTGGATTTTGAGGCACATCATCATCACTAGAATTCACATTTGACTCGTTATGAGAATCTTTCAAAGAAAAATTTTCAAAATTTTCACTCATAAGTGTTGGGATTGCCTTAACATGCTCTAGATGATGATTAATGTCATTAAAAACTTTCTCACTTAATTGACCTTGAAAAATTGTTTTGGGTTGTGAAGGAAAGTTATCCTCTTGTTGAAGCACTACCAATAAATTGGTCAACTCGGTAAGTTCATTTCTAATATCATCAATAGCTTGGGCATTAGCTTTTTTGCTTTCCAAGAGTTGTTGCAAAACGTCATCCAAGCTCACTTGAGGTGGTTCTTGAAGTGGTTGGCAAAATGGTTGACCCATTGGATAGGGTGGTGGGGTATAACCTTGGATTGGGTTTAAGTCAAACCCTTGATATCCATGACCATCAAAATAGGTGGATTGACCATCATACTCATAATTTGGTTGGTCAAGAGAGGAAAAATTACTTTGTGGCTCTTGAGGGTTGACCTCGTAACCATTGCTCCAATCAAAAGTAGGGCGATCTTGCCACCCATGATTATAGGTGTTAGAATATAGAGAGTTGTAAGGATTTTCTAGTGCACTATAGAAGTGTGCATTCATGTTCTCTCTTCTCCTAAATATGAGTATTGGTCATATCCTTCTTGCATTGAGGTTGGGTCTTGGATAAACTTTTTTTTTTTTTTTTTAATTTACACAAAGAATGAGAAGAACTTACTGGACTTGTAATGAAATTACAAGTTACCACTAGCTCTTCTTAGATCACTTAGAATGCTCGCCACTCCCTGGCAACGACGCCAATTGCTTGAACTGAAAATACGATGTGCGATGTAATCCCAAGCGTAGGAATCCACCGGTCGTCAAGCAATAAATACTGATGGAGTCCTCAGGTCATATCCACAGGGAGTGGAACAGGTCTAAATTATCCTTAGGTGTTGCTAACCAAATAATGCAAAAGAAGGTGTAAAATCATGGGGGTTTTGATTGTTGAGTGATTTGTTTATACTAAATTATGACAACTTACAAAAGAAAACTAATTAAGTTAAGTAAGATGAGTCCCATTGTGGACACCCCATTTTTACCAATTATTTCTATCATATGTTCATGCAAATGATTAACTAGAATAGCTGATCATTTGGTGAGGAATTGGCCCTGTAAAGACCAAATTGCCTAAATTGCCCTTTTCTGAGGAAAATGACAATTCATTATTTCATGTGTACATTTGGATTGGAATCAACCCATTTGTATTACATTTGACTTTTGAAGTGTTTTAGAACATCCCTGTAAATTTTCATGGCATTCTGATGAGAGCTCGATAGGTAATTAGGGTTTTTGCGACTTGAGGGGCATTTTCGTCATTTTTCTCGTATAATTTCCGTATGACCTCCGAATTCGAAACGGATTGTCTCATGAGGTTTATATGGATGTGGGGAGTGTATTTGAAGTGTCAATTGAGCCTTGGAATGGTTGGGATAGATTCGCCGAAAATCGATCCCACGGGTAAGAATGAGCTGAATTAGGGTTTTGTTCAAATCGACCGTGAATTGGTTATTTTCACCAAAATGAAAGATTTTCAAACATGTTTTCAAGTACCAATTTCATATTAAAACCATGTTTTTAGAAGTGGTTCAAGCCTAATTGATCAATTTTACAAAACAAAGAAAGGTCACATGACCAATTTTGACACAACCGGGTCAATTGCTTAGCTTTTTGCTTAAACCCTGACCGTGGTCAAGTTTTTTTTAACCCAAAAACATTCTAAAAATATGAAGGATCAAAACACGGTCGTTTTGAGCCCTGAACCATCGAATTTGGATCAGATTTGACTAAGATATGGCCAAAATATGAAATCCCTTGAAATTTGGGGAAAAACATTTGGGAAGTTACTACGGTGACCATCCTAGCTAGGACGGCCAACCGTCCAGCCCAGGACGGCCAGCCGTCCAGGCTAGGATGGTCGACCCCATTTTTCATTTTTGAAAGTTTTCACCTATTTTGGCCGATTTAATTCGATTTTTTGGGGGATTTTTCGAGGGAACTCAGATTGTAAACCCTAGAGGGATTCATTCTAAGCCCTAGGATGAGTTTTAGTGCATTTAATCCCAACCATTCAAGATTTAAAACCCTAACTCTATAAATATGCCATGATAGAGTTAGAGAAGGGAGGACCAAGAGGCTAGGGTTTAGAATTTCGTTTTTTTGATTCATCATTTGGGAGAAAACCAGAGGCTAAGGAGAGAGAGGAAGGAGGAATTCAAGGCTTGGGGATTGAAGGAACATAGCCAAGAAGGAGGAAGAAAATGTAAGGGTTCTATCCTAGTTCAAGTTTTGTTATTTTGATGTAGATCTTCTCTTCATCTCCATGTTTTAATATGTATTATATGTATGGATTTTTAGTGGCTTGCATATGTTAGGATGATATTAGTTGTTGTAGGTGGCTTGTTTAATATAGTTTGCATGTCTAGGGTTAGCTTTACTATGATTATATATTAGCAAGCGTGATTAGGGTTATCTGTTATTGTTATTTTATGTGAGTAAATATGATTAGCATAGTTTTTTATTATGATTGTATGTTAGCAAGCATGATTAGGGTTAGTCTTTTTTATGATTTTATGTGAGTATGCATGATTAGGGTTAGCATTTTTATGATTTTATGTAAGTATGCATGAGTAGGGTTAGTTTTCTTGTTATTTTATGTGTGCTTGCATGATTAGAAGTAGTTTTATCATTGTTTTATGTGAACATGCATGATTAGGGTTGGTTTTATTATGATTATATGTTTAGCAAGCATGTTAGGATATTTTTCATTATGATTTTATGTGATTAGATGTGTTTAGAATTAGTTTTGCTATTATTTTATGCTAGTAATCATGTTTAGGATGAGTTTTCCATTATTTTATGTGTAAGCATGTTTAGAGTAAATGTTGACATATTCATGTTGTTATTTGAATCTCATGATAATTGATTGGTGATTTTAATGGTAATATGAGTACGTTAATATCTTATTTTGACATGTGATGAGTCTTGAGTCTTTTTGCTTATGCTTTTTATGATTATTTAAACACTTGCCATGGATTTGATTGTTTGAATATAAAAAATGTGGACGAGGGAGCGTGCAAAGGTAAGATCCTTCCCTTGTGATATCAATTTGATGGTTTGGATATATAAATTGTGTACGAGGGAGCGTGCAAAGGTGAGATCCTTCCCTTGTGTTTAAATTAATCGTTTAAGCATATTTTGGTGTAATTTTTGACATGTTTTTGCATAGTAATTTAAAATATTAATGTAGAAAGCATGCTAGGACATTTTCACATTTTTTATTCTTTGTTTTCATGGTTTTTAGAGTAGTTTAAAGTACATATTCAAATCTGTCCAGATTTGTTTATGTCCTTAAATCACTTCTAAAAATCATTTTAAGGCCAAATCCAACTTAGAAATATGCTTAGGTTCACATAGCGTAATTAGTGTGCATTTAGGAGCATTTTCATGCATTGTTAGAATTGATTACATGCTTATTTGTTTAAATTACAGCATGCATTTGCATTAGTATATTAGGTTTTTAGATTAACTTTAGGGCTAGTTAGAGACCCTAGGTTTAGGAAGGTCACTTGACCTTCCCTAGGACTGTCCTTTGTTGTAAAAGTCATACTCAAATTTGAGTATTTTAATCAATTTAAGAGTCAATCTTCAAGAGATTTCCTAAAAAGATTTTTGATGCAATGTTTATGAAATAAACATGATTTTATGAGATATTTGATTATTAAATGATTTTCAAAAAGATTTGAAATGTTTTAAAGATTTTTACTTTGGAATGAAACTCCTCTCAATATGATTTGTTTTCTTGAAATATCTTTGAAAAAGATTTTCATTTGGAATTTAATTCTAAAGATAAGAATTGTTTAGAATATTTGGATTTTAAGAAAGTCTTTTAATTTGAAATGATTTTGAATAAATGATTTTAAACAAACAAAAACTCTCGAAGTTAGAGTCTTGAATTAGGTTGAATACCTTTGATGATGTGATCGATTACAATAGGAGAGTCCTAGGGTAGTCGAACTACGTGGACTTTGATACTTGCTAGGTGATACTAGTAAGTTACGTAGGCGCTAATAGGGCTCAAGTCCGCCCTAGGATGCCCGTAGGGTATTCTAGGTTCTTAGGGTTTGTTTGTATATTTTTTATTATTAATATAACTAATATAGATAAGGCATTTATATCACTATTTTTTGGTTGATTAGATTATTTAGGATTGTTTGCATTAAGGATTTAAATAGCCCAAATAAATTAGAAGTCCTTTAATTAGGGCGAGGTGGGTGCCTACAAGTGAAAGCTTGGAACCTTCCCACGTCGTAACCTAGCCCCCGGATCCAACTCTGGTTTGTAGACTGTCTTTTCATTGAAAATGGAGTTTGTTTTGTTTTATTGAAAATAAAATATTTTTATGGTTTCTTTATTCCTTAAAAATAAGGTGGCGACTCCTTTGTTTTGTTGTTTTCTAAACCCCCCCTTAATCACATCGCCCGGTGATGATGTGGATCCTCATAAAGCCTCGTCCCGGTGGCTGGTCCACAGAACTAGCGACTCTGCTGGGGACGCCGAGGGCTAAACTTCAATTAATTTAATTGGGCTATTTAAATTCTTAAATTAATTAAAATCAACCACTTGCATATGTGTGATTGCATATCATTTTAGTTATATTAGCTGCATGTCATTGTGTGAAAGGACGATGTTGCCTTGCCAAACGATGGTCTAGTCCTGATCCCTGTCTCCACTCGACACTAGGGCAATCATGACGAAGCCATATACCTATTGTCAAGTACCTTTCGGGGTATATCAATGACCAATCAGTATCGTTTGACCCACACGGCACGCCATGTGTCACATGTGGTTAGGTATATGGATTGGTCTACAATAGGAACCTTTGAACCCACCTTTTGCATTAGTCCATGTAGACAGCCAAGTAGGACACTCTACCCTACAGTGCTTGCACACACCTGTTATGCTGCCGAAATTTCGACACACAATTGTACTGTTATGCTGCCGAAATTCTTTTTGGTATTTAACTGTACCGTTATGCTGTCAAAATTTTCCCTTGACACATACCTACGCCGTTATGCTGCCAAATTTCTTTTAGCACATAATTGCGTCGTTATGCTGCCGAAATTGTCCCAATTTGATATGAGCCTTGTTTGTGAATGCTAGAACTTAGGGATATAGTACCCTTGGATAAACTTTGATATTTTTAATATAGGCCCTTTATTTTAAGGATTTTGGTCTTTAGAACGAAAGGACTATTTTGAGGATGGAAGAGAATATTCTAAAGGTACATACCCTTTTCTGTGATTAGGTTGTTTTGGCTTGTTTTGACTAAGACCTTCGATTCAAAGGAAAGTATCCCAATAATGAAGGACTGGTTATTGGAATTGCTCTTTGAGCCCTGTTTGGTCAGTCATGTTTTATTTCCCTATTGGTGATTTCGATTTATTTCCTAGTTTCTAAGGAAATGCCCTTGTGAAATAGGGAAGTGAATCAGAATTATGATAGGACGGTTTTCTCCTTTCTCTTTCTTTCTATTTGGATAGCACCTCTTTGATAGTCTGTCAATAGGTTTTGAGCATCATGGATTCTTCCATTTTTTCTAAAAAAACCCATTTCATGGTGTAGAATTCTGGCCTGGCGTCGTGATTCTAGAGGGCGTCTTTTCAGTATCGAACCCCCAACCACACCTACAATGACTGACGGAGAATCCAGTACCATTGCTACAGTGTTGAATGCTATCATGGACCGAATTGATGCCCTGGCCCGTGAGACTGAACAGATTAAGAAAATGTCCCAAGATAAACAGACTAGTACAGATCAGGATAGGGAGGTCCACTTAGAGAACCCGAAGAGTACCTCTGATCCACCTATCCCAGCCCAAGTTGATGACAGTGCCAAGGCCTAGGTAGGAGCCAAATCTAAGCCCATCAATCTGGATGGCGAGCCTAGTGGATCTAGGTTCCTCTCTGGGGATCCGATCCTGTTGTCGAGTAAGGTTGAAGCCTTAGAGAAAGCCCTGAAGGGGATGCGTCGGTCTGATGACATGGTTGATGTGACATCTTTTTCACTATTCCCCAAGGCCCGTATGTCGTTCAGTTTTAAGATGCCGGAATTAGAGAAGTTTGATGGGATGGGTTGCCCTAAAACCCATTTGAAGATGTATGTAAGGGCGATGCAACCTCGTGGAGCCGATGATGAGTTGTTAGCTCAGATGTTTCATGAATCACTGAAAGGGTCAGCCTCGAAGTGGTTTTTATTCTTAGATGAGACTAAGTTGAAGACATGAGAGGATGTTTGTAAAGAGTTCACTAATCACTACAAGTACAACACTGAGATTGATGTGACTCGTAGGGATCTTGAGACTACAAAGCAGGAACCGAGGGAGAGTTTCTCTGCCTTCATTTTCAGATGGAGGGCGAAAGCTTCGCAAATGACCAACAGGCCTACAAATGATGAGCAGGTGCAGATGGTACTGAAGAGTCTCTTGCCCATTTACAACAAGTATTTGTTCTCGCAGTATTTCCCTAACTTCAAGGCCCTTGTTATTGCTGGTACTCAAGTTGAAGATGCTCTGGTTAGTGGGGCTCTCAAGGCCGAAGAACCTTTCAGAAATCGCCAACCACCTCTCAACCGCAAACCCAACCCTGAAGTCAATGCCATCGCCCAACCTATTCAAGCTACCCAACCAAACCGCCCATTCCAAGCTAGAGAGCTGGCCCGCCAATTCACCAATCTATACATGTCCCAGGAACGTGTTCTTGAGAAATTGAAGGCACGTGGTCTCCTTACCCCTTTGGAACCCCGGCCTCTTCCAGATCATTTGTCCAGAAATTTCAAAGAAAATGGGTATTGTCAGTTCCACCAATCTAAGGGCCATCACACCAACCAATACATGCACCTTCGCCATGAAATCCAAGACCTCATTGACAAGAAAGTCATTGCCCCACCAAATCCACCAATTCAACCAAATGTCACCAGTAACCCCCTCCCAACCCATGCTGTACCGCCACGAGCTCAAATCAATGCCCTGGGCCTCGACGACCCAAAAATTCGTCACCCAATCCGCCCATATATCCACTCAAAACTACCTTAACCGAAGCCTTTCACCAAGCCCGGTCCCAAGGCCTCATTACCTCACTCATACCCCGCCTCCATAAGCCTTTTTGCCAGTACCACAACATCTTCGGGCATGACACGGAGAATTGCAAAGTTTTAGGGAAATTGGTTCAGGATTTACTTGATGATGGAGAATTGTATCAGTATGAAGAACCTGAGCAACCTAGAGTTCTCGAAGAAGTTCCTAAAAGTGGGTGTTCCCAACATCAGTTAAAGGAGAGGTATCTAGCGGGAGATCCGGAGGTCGGATTGTTAGGAGAATCAAGTGGCAAATTTGATTATTATGTCCTCTATTCATCGAGAAAGATTTCTGATGAACCTATCATTCCAACGGGGTGGGATGATTTGCCTGCAGAAGTTGAACCAGTTATTCCTTCTTCACCTGAAGAGTTGGGTCAAGATATCATGCAGAAACAGTTTGAGAATAGAACCTCTTCAGTCGCGAAGATCACCGGGGAAGGTAGAGATTTGATTGGTATGATTGAGTGGGAGGATCTCATGAGCACACCAGAGACGATAGATAATCTGTGGGCTAGTGATGAGAAAATAGACCATCTGACTCGAGGCGGACGCCATTTCAAGCCAGCTCATTTGGAAGCCAGTAATCCATTGGGGGAATTAGAGAAGGGTCAGCGATCAGATGTCATAGAAGAAGAGGAAGAAATACTGAAACAGTTGAAGAGAACACAGGCTAACATTACCATTTGGGGATTGCTCATGGCTTCACAGAAACACAGACAGACGGTGCTTCGGTTGTTGAAACAAGTGCAGATCCCTATTGATACGTCCCCTGAGGGTTTGGTAGGTTTGGTAAACCCGGTTCATAATGGACCGTCCATCTCATTTACTGAATCTGACTTACCCGAGAGTGGGTGTAATCATCTGCAGGCTTTGTACATCACAGTAGATGTCATGGGAAAGAGAGTTCCCTCAGTTTTAGTTGACAACGGGTCAGTATTGAATGTATGTCCACTCAATATTACTACTACATTGGGGATTGAATCATCTGAATTTTCACCATCAGGACAGACTGTCAGGGCTTATGACAACACTCGCAGAGAAGTTGTGGGAATGGTGACTCTTCCAGTTGTTATTGGGCTAGTTGAATTCAAAATTGATTTTCAGATCCTAGATGTGCCAGCCAGTTTTAATCTGCTTTTGGGAAGACCGTGGATTCATCCGACTGGGGTTGTACCGTCGTTACTTCATCAAAAGATTAAGTTTCCTTATCAGGGGTCAGTGGTCACTTTGAAGGGAGATATGGAAATGAACAGAAATAGTTGAGTGCCAATCTATGAAATTAGCCAGGAGTCGTTAGAAGTGTTACTATCAGGGTTCGAGTATGTACAGGCTATCGAAGGAGAGCCCGAGCAGAAGGAGTTGATACCTCTTGATTATAATCCTCATGGGAATCTGCACGTAGGACAGATCATGAAAGGAATGGGATTCTTCCCTGGAATGGGATTGGGCCGGAGGTTGCAAGGCATCGCTGAAGTTTTGAAGTACCCGTCTCCTATCCATCCTTATGGGCTAGGCTATTAACCCACTAAGGAAGATAAGAAGAAAATGGCTGAAAAGAAGAAAGAGAAAGACTACGCGAGGGCGAAAGGACGAACCCCTAATTCAACCGTTGAGCCATACAGACCAACTTTGAATGGGGCTTTCGCCAAGGAGGGTGATGACTTTCCATATTGTGGTTTCCCTGAACCGTGCTACCTTGAGGATCAGAAGATCAGTGTACCTGGGTTTGAGATTTTCTTTGGTGATGAATGGTGCTCTCTTACTGCTTTAGTGGATGATGATATTGTTACTAGTGAGACTCGTAAGAAAGAAAATGATTGGGTTGAAGACCTTGATGCTGGTGCCATGACAGATATGTTCGAGCAGGCGGTTCTGTGTCTCGAATTGCATACTTATGAAGTCGATGCGATCTATCCCATTAAACCCACGACTTCACCTTTATCAAACTGGGGCTTAGAAGATTGTCCTTTCATCCATGATTGTGAGGGGATCGAGTCACTTCCATATGATGATAACTTGTAGGTGTCTTTAGTAGAATAGGATTTCCCTGCTTTCTTCGTAGTAGTGTAGGATTTCCTTGTTTCCAATAAAAACCTCAACCTCATTTAAGGAGGTATGAGTGTCAGTTTGTTTCATCTTCTGTGTTCAGTTATTCAACTTGCAATTAATAAAAGAAGTATTCATTCTCTTCTCATCTCTCTTGCAGTCTTTTTTTTATCATCTCTGGATTTGTATGGCATGAACATAGACCCGCGAGAGGATGTTCCCCCTGAGCTCGACGAGCAATATGGAAAGGGACACGCTCAACCTAACATGGATGAACTAATTTCAATCAATTTAGGGACGGATGAATCACCTAAAATAATTAAAATTGGATAAACATTGTCGCCGCAAAAGAGAGAATCATTGGTAGAAGTTTTGAAAGAGAACATTGAAGCTTTAGCATGGTCGTACCAAGATATGCCAGGCATAGATCCCGACATTGTACAACACTTCATCCCCACTGATCCGAACATGAAGCCGGTCAAGCAGAAGCTGCGAAGAATGAAGCCAGAATAGGCCTTGAAGGTTAAGGATGATGTGGTCAAGCAGATAAACGTCAGTTTTTTGCAAGTAGTAGAGTACCCCGAATGGTTAGCCAACATCGTTCCAGTGCCTAAGAAGGATGGGAAAGTATGAATGTGTGTTGATTTCAGAGATCTCAATAAGGCGTGTCCTAAGGATGATTTCCCTCTGCCTCATATAGATGTATTGGTTGACAACACTGCTGGCCATGCACTCTTATCTTTTATGAATGGTTTTTTGGGTTACAACCAGATCAAAATGGCTTCTCAAGATATGGAAAAGACTTCCTTCATCACACAATGGGGGACATTTTGTTATCGGGTTAGGCCCTTCGGCCTTAAGAATGCTGGCACGATATACCAAAGGATGGCTACCACACTGCTGCATGATTTGATTCACAAAGAGGTTGAAGTATATGTGGATGACATGATTGTGAAGTCTGTGGATAGGGAAGGACACTTAGCTGCTCTGAAGAAGTTCTTTGAAAGAATTATCAAGTACAAGCTGCGTTTGAACTGGTCGCACCACGGTGAGGGAGGTTAATTCCCCACCATGCGCCAAGATTTAATTGTATTTATAGGACCACACTCAACGGAAATTTAACCTCAATTCGTAAAGTTAGAGTGAGTGCGGGTCGTCCTCAGGGAATTTGGTTGAATCAAGTTAAAAGTATATAAGAAGCTATACTAGTGATTGGGATTCAAAGTTGATTAATTGGTTGTTGATTAAGGTCCTAACAAGAAATTAAAGGCGCGCTAGATTAAATAAAATAAGATAAAGTGGAGAAAGGCAATGGGGGTTGGTTCGGATTAGGGTTAATCAATAATTACCATTTGTAATATGAAATGCTATTTAATATGGGATAATGGTAACCTAGACTACAAGAATAAGTTAACCAAAATGATATGAATGATTAAGTGTATAACGATTAATCAAAAGCCATAAACTATCAGAATCGAAACAATAATGCATAACCTATGCTAATGATCAAACCACTATTAACTCAATCATTCATTAAAGTAAGCACCACTTGTATTTGTATGTAATAGCAATCACAGAAAACTAAAACATATTGAGATAAAAACAGTTTAAAGTACAAAGCTCTCAAATACAAGTCTATCCCAACATTAAATAACATTAATTACAAAATGGTGACTAAAAACCTCACCCAAAATCCTTGCCTAACCCTATCACCGGTTGACCTAGCCGGCCATAACGTAGATCGGCGATCTGTAGATGCTCCTCCCCATCATAGTCAAACTTGGGCCTATTTGGAGTGGAATGGATGGTGATTGGCTACCTAGAAAGTGCTAAAAAAAGCACTAAAAACAAACCCTAGCTTTATGAGCAAAAAGACAAAAAGAAGCTTGCTCTCTCTCTCCTAATAAAGCAGCATTTATACTCCACCAAAAGTCAAAGAGCAAAAAGACCAATGTATCCTCCAAACCCCCAATTATTACAATAAAACTTAGCATAAAATTCGGAGCAGACAGGCATCTATCGATAGCGTGCGGACCGCCTATCGATAGATGCTGCGAGAATCAGCTGCGAAGGAACATCCATGAAGAATCTCTATCGATAGCGCTTGATCATCTATCAATAGAGATCGCGGAAACTTGAATCGCCAAGGAACTGGAAGGGCATCTATCGATACATGCCCAAAGCGCTATCGATAGATGCTGGAAATGAAGCTGGAATTGAGAAGTCAGAGGCCGGTATATATCGATAGCCGCTCCCACCTATCGATAGCTCACCAATTAATTTCAAAATTAAAAGATGCAGAAGCTGGCATATATCGATAGCGCCCCTCGCCTATCGATAGGTGACAAATAAATTCTCCAAAATGCGAAACAGAAGCTGGCATCTATCGATAGCGCAAGATCACCTATTGATAGATGTTCCACGAGATGGATTTTATTTGAGATGCAGAGACTGTCATCTATCGATAGCTCCATGCATCTATCGATAGATGACCAAAAATTCTCAGAAAAAGCCTCAGTTGGTGCTCAATGCTTCCTCGATGCTGTCCCAACCTTCGACTGCGAGTCGCGCTTCATCGGAAAGTGAATTTGGGCTTTCAAAAGGCCAAAAACCTACAATACACATGAAAACAACATTAATGAAAATCTTAACAAAACCTATCGAATTACGCCATCATTAGAGTGCATTTAGGTATAACAACTACGAATTTAAAGCATATAATTGCGAGCAATCATGAACCCTCAGAAATGTGCCTTTAGAGTGACTGTTGGAAAGCTGCTTGGTTTTATGATCACACAGAGGGGGATAGAAGTAGATCCAGGAAAAATCAAAGCCATCATGGAGATGCAACCACCAAAGACAAAAGGAAATCCGGGGATTTTTGGGAAGAATTCAGTTTATCAGCCGTTTCATAGCTCAGTTGACGACTATCTGCAAGCCGATTTTCAAGCTGCTAAAGAAGGATGTACCAACTAAGTGGAATGAGGAATGTCAAGAGGCATTTGATACCATCAGAAAGTATTTGAGCAACCCACCAATATTGGTTCCCCCACGACAAGGTGAACCGTTATTACTCTACTTAACTGTCACCGAAACCGCGATGGGAGCTATGTTAGCTCAATATCTTGAAGAATCCTTGAAAGAGAATGTCATCTACTACCTCAGCAAGAAGATGATGGATTATGAAGTGAACTATAGTGCTTTGGAAAAGACATGCGTGGCATTGGTATGGGCAACTCAAAAGCTTCGCCATTACATGATGTCTTTCCAAGTACTTTTGATTAGTCGAATAGACCCATTGAAGTATCTGCTTGAGAAGCCTGCTTTGTCCTATAAAACAGCGCGGTGGTTATTGTTGTTGTCAGAATTCGACATTCAGTATGTACTGCAGAAATCAGTAAAAGGAAGAGCTATAGCAGAACACCTGGCAGAATGTGCTACTTCACAAGCAGACAATGGCAATTACCAGTTCCCAGATGAGGAGATCCTTGTGGTAGAGAAGAAGGTGTGGAAAGCGCATTTTGATGGAGCATTGAATAGGAAATGATGTGGCATAGGAGTTTGTCTGGAGACACCTGAAGATGTGATGATACCTGTGGCAGTGAAATTGAACTTTAAGGCAACCAACAACATAGCTGAATATGAAGCTTGCATTCTAGCTTTAGAATCAGCATTGGCCTTGGGAGTAGAAGAGCTTGAAGTGTATGGAGATTCAGCCCTTATCATATGTCAGACTAGAGGGGAATGGAAGACTAAGGATGAGAAGTTGCTGCCATATCACGATTATCTAGAGACACTGGTGAAAAAATTCCGTCAAATAAAATTCTTTTACCTGTCTAGGCGAAAGAACAAGTTTGCGGATGCCTTAGCCACTCTAGCATCCATGGCAGAGATCCCAATAGAAGGTGGAGTAGCACCGATGATCATTGAATCTAGAGAAGAACCCATCTACTGTTGCGCCCTAAGGGAAGGAGAACCAAACGACGGGAAGTCGTGGTACCATGATATCCAGCAGTACTTAAAAAAAGGGGAGTATCCGCCAGAAGCATCCTATGTTGACCGAAGAACTTCGAGAAGGTTGGCTAGCCAGTTCATCTTGTGCAGTGGGAGATTGTATAAAAGGTCTTTTGACGGTGTCCATCTCTTGTGTATAATAGAAGATGAAGCAGAGCAGATTATTCAGGAAATATATGAAGGGACTGGGGCTCCACATATGAATGGGTATATGCTTGCGAAGAAAATTTTGAGATTGGGTTACTATTAGTCGACCTTAGAAAGTGATTGTGCTAAACATGTTAAGAAATGTCATAAGTGCCAAGTGTTTGCAAGTGGTAAACATCAACCATCCATGCTACTCACCACCATGTCATCATCATGGCCATTTGCAACATGGGGCATTGATATCATCGGCAAGATCACTCCTGCAGCCTCGAATGGGCACGAGTACATATTGGTGGCCATTGATTACTTTACCAAGTGGGTAGAAGCAGCGTCATACAAGACTTTGAATGCTAAGCAGGTTGCCAAGTTCATACAGTGCAACATCATCTACCGATATGGATTGCCACGTGAGTTTATATCTGATAATGGGCAACATTTTAGAAAAGAAACCGAAGAGCTTCTTAAGAAATATGGAATAGCGCATCATCATTCCTCTCCTTATCGTCCGCAGACCAATGGAGCAGTGGAGGCAGCTAATAAGAATATGAAAACCATTTTGAAGAAGATCACTGATACGTACAACGATTGGCATGAGAAATTGCCTCTGGCATTATGGGGCTATCGCACATCCATTAGGGCGTCAACTGGGGCTATGCCTTACTCGTTAGTGTATGGTATGGAAGCAGTGTTACCAATTGAGTTAGAAATACCTTCACTAAGGGTAGTTATGGAAAGTCATTTAGCAGAAGTTGAATGGGTGAGGAATAGATATGAAGAGCTGTCGTTGATTGATGAGAAGAGATTGAAGGCCCTATACCATGTTCAAGGTTATCAAAGAAGAATAGCTCGAGCATTCAACAAGAGAGTTAAAAACAGGGGCTTAAAGAAAGGGGATTTGGTACTCAAAGAAATCAGAATGCCGATTCATGATCCAAGAGGGAAGTTCAAGCCAAGTTGGGTGGGACCCTACATCATCAAAAAGATATTATCAGGCGGAGCCGTGCGTCTTATGGACATAGATGGGATCGAATTCTCTCAGTCTACCAATTTGGATCAATTGAAAAAGTATCATGTATAAATAAAAATAAAAAAATAATAATAAAAAATAGTAAAAAAAAAAAAAAGCCCGCTAAGTAGAAAACCTGAAAAGGCTGCTTATACAAAAATTAGGGCAAGAGCTCGCTAGGTAGAAAACCTGCAAAGGATGCCTAGGCAAAAAGTAGAGCATTCAAAAAAAAAAAAAAAAAAAAAA
>JAESVK010067187.1:5794-23895 GCA_017140935.1 Hamamelis virginiana
ACCCATGAAGAAAGATCTCGAATGAGATTTGAATATATATGACATGCTAAATTTTGTTGTTAAATGCGGTAATTTTATTTTATTTTAAGTTTTTTTTGTTGGCATGTATATGTGTTAAATTTAAAAATTAAAAATTAAAAAAAAAATTTTATAAATTTGTTTTTTTGAAAAAAAAAAAAAAAAGTTCAAGGCATGATATATGGGTTCGTGGGTCGGGTCGGGTTAGGTCATGATATATGGGTTGGTGGGTCTAAATGGGTCAACACATGGTCATAAATGGGTCATGTACATTTTGTGGCCCAACCCATTTAGACTCAACTCAAACCCGTCCAAACCCGCCCATTTGCCACCCCTATTCATAAGGAACAAGTTGTTGTTGCTAGAGATAATGCTCAAGCCAAGGAAGAGAACGTTGTTGAGGATTATGAAAGCATAGCTGTCAAGGAACCTGATAAGAGTTTGAATAAGAACAAATGATGTATCTGAAGGTAGCTATAATGTAGAGTTCTAGCTAGTCCTAGTTGAACACTATCTCTTATGTATGTGTATCTAATAATTTTTTGGGAAAATTATCCAAAAGTCCCTCAAATCATAGATGTACACCATGAAGGACATGGATAGAGCACTAAGTCCATCAGATTTGAAAAGATTTTTTTTTAAAAGTCAAGAATGCCACTTTCTTCTCTTTTTCTCTCTCTCTCTCATGTTCGTTTCTCTCAATCTCACATACATGTGTTTCTCTCTGCTCTCTCTTCAAATATGTTTCTCTCTCACACATTCTTTCTCCCCCTCTTTCTGTCTCTCATGTTCGTTTCTTGAGCTCCATCAATGGTGGTTAAATCTGTTGTGATCTCTTTCATCGAGCTCCATTAACAATGGATGCAAACTTCTCTCTTCTACTTCCATTGTGAACTCATAAACCTTTATTTTCATCCCCTTTTCAGTTGGGTTATGAAAGCTTAAAATGAGGCTCAGATATGGTGGATCTCCTCCATCAAGCTCCATCAATGGTAAATCTCACTCCTCGTGTTTTTTGTGACTTCAAATCTGTTATGTATGGATCTTGGAAGAGTGTTGAGAAGAGGAAGAGTACTATAGGGAAGAAGATGATGATGAAAGAAAAGGGCATTGGGAGGGTTATCTTTGTCTTTGAAGTGTATTTAAAAAAAAAAAAAACCGACAGAGATATATTTATCTTTTTTCTACTTGTACATAGATAAATTTATCCCTTTTTTTTTTTTTTCGTGAATGGATATATTTATCCTTCTCTCATTTTTATCTCTTTTTCTCTCCTTTCTTTTTCCTCTCTCTGTTATTTTTGTAATTTTCTTGTATATATGTTTGAAAATGGATTGTCTTCTTTTTTTTATTATGGGAAAAGAAAAAAGATAAATGTATCTGTTTGGCTTAACCGAAAATGTCGTTGGCACCGGCGAGGGTCATCCATACCAATTGTGGTGATTGTAAATGATTTGTTGTGTTAAAGAGGTATTTTTGTATACTTGTTATGTTAAAAAAGAGGCATTTTTGTCTAAAAAAATTCTTAGACTTGGTGGTATAAGCCACTCATGAGAGGGACTTTTGGGTATTTATAAATAAAATAGTAGGCAGTTAAACTAAGGTCACTCACGTTATGAGAGTCTCTTCCACAAATAGTTTAGTTTCTTCATGGCATATATTAGAGCATTGGTTATCCACGTGACAAAATCTAAATGAGTTTGCACATACATGAGGAGGAATGTAGAAAAATAGAATTTTCTCTATCCACATCGTCTAAATAGAAGAATTGTTATAGTTTTATATACCTGTAAGGACCCTCCACCTAAAAGCTTGGACTTTTAAATTGAAAACTTAATGTTATTGTTGCTACGATAATGTTCAAGGCCCAAGGAAGAGTTGTTGAGGATCATGATAGCATAGCTATTCTTATAAGAGTTTGAATAAGAACATGAAAATAAATAAATGATGCACCTGGAGGTAGCCTACTGACTTTCACTTCAACCAATAGTTGAGTTTCTTCACTAACCTCAACCTAGTTGATTGAGACATTTGAAATCTTAATATTGAACATAGTAGGTGCTTACAATGTGGTGGGGCAGCAAAAGGTTTCTGATCAACGTGGCTCTGATCTTGATTCTTGATCCATGTGGCTATGGCCAGCCTCATTAATTCATTATTATTTCGATTTTTTAATGAAAAATTACAAGTTGCCCCTATATATTAGCCATTTTCACGGTACTCTTGTGATTTTGATTGCATCAACATGTCTCTAAACCACTACATTATATTAAATTATCCCCTTATATCAGTCAGTCATTTATTTTATTGAAAAATTGTGTGAAACTTGCTATTTTTTTATACAGTATTTATCCTAAATTCCTAATGGATCTATAAATATATCGATGAAGTTTCATGATTTTTCTCAACTTATTTTAATATTTATGTTGGATAATTGGCACATGCCTTGCATGTGCTCTCTCTGCTAGTTAACACCTAATATCACCCCCCAAAAAATAAAAAATCAAGGGTTTTATTTTAACTGAGAAAATCTCAAATTTTTCCTAAAAAGAAAAAAAATATCGTGTATATATTCATAAAATTAAAAAAGAAAATTACATACATCTTCCTTGAAGGAAAACATATTGCCAATGACCTCATTTTCACACATTTCCATTATTCATTTTAATAAAATGGCAACTTTCCCATTATTTGCATAATTTTATTAAATTGTTCCCAATTGAGAACCCTCTCTCTCTCTCTCTCTCTCTCTCTCTCTATATATATATCCACACACATAATGGTCTTAACCAGTGTATAGTAAAGAAAAATTAGCATGTATAGTTATACTTTCAACAGGACACTTCCATTTATTACATTTAGGGACCGTTTGGTTGATTTTTTTAAAGGTACTTTTTTATTTTTTTTATTTTTTAAAAATTAGTAATAGTTGTTAAAAAATCAAAAATTACCTTTTAATTTTTTTGCATTTTTGTTAAGAAATCATACATGGCTAATTTGAAAAAAAAAAGCAAACAATCGTTATTTGAAGCCTTGCTCGACAATTCCACCTTCCCACAAATAGTCTAGTTCTAGTACTCCGTTATTCTAACTGCTGATGAACCATCATTATTTTAAGCCTTGCTCCGCAATTCCACCTTCCCATAAATTGTTAGCGTCATACCTCAAATCTCAATGGCTTATTTGATTATCCAAATAAATTCTTTGTAATTTACAGTGTCAAAACCATCTTCCTAAATGAAACAATTCAAAAAAGTTACAATAATCACTATAATATAGGTGTCTATGTTTCAATTTTTAGAAATTCATGAAATGATTCAGTCTTCTATTTCAATACAAATGGGGCGAACACACACTATGTCTAAGAGCATCTCAAATACAGGAGCAACCATTTGGCCCTCCCATTTTCATATTGGGGAGTAGCACCATTGTATTCAAAGACTTTATAAATTAATGGTAAATCTGATCTGATATATGAACTATTTGGGAAGCCAGAGGATTTTTCAAACTTGAGTCATTGATGCCATTGCCAAATTTGGGAGATAGATGACAGCCCATTGAAGTAACTTCTTTTTTTTTTTTAGCAATAGCAGCTGCAGCTCCAAATGGGAGCCCAAATTTAGCAATAGCAACTGTAGCTCCAAATGGGAGCCCATGGGAGAAGCTCTAACACCGCAAGGACCGCAATAATGTCACCCATAGGAGGGAAGGGATTCTAAAATTTCAACAAATAGTGGAAATTCAAAAGGAACATTTATCATAAAGTGATGTTCATATATCTTTCGAAGACAACCAACAACATTCGACAGCAAAAATTCAAAGTTACCATACCACTAATTAGGTATTGAAAGATGTCCAAACCGCATAATAAAATGAAAAAGAAATCCACATAGTAATGTCCTCTAACTCTTGTCTGCCTTTGAAGCTGTTGCAGCAGCTTGTCCTCGGAGACGACCGGTCCTCCTGGCAGCAATGAGACCAACCTTTTGCCCTGGAGGGGCATCCCGGCGAACAGTACTGGCATGCCCAATATGCTGGTGGTTACCACCACCATGGGGATGCTCCACAGGGTTCATGGCAACACCACGAACCTTGGGCCAGCAGTTCCTCTTGACCCTGTACTTGTGATAAGCATTTCCTGCCTTCAACATTGGCTTTTCAGTCCTGCCTCCACCTGCAACCTGGCCAACCATGGCTCGGCACCCACTTGGCACGATCTTCTTGGCCCCAGATGGAAGCTTTATCCTAGACAATAATGACATAAAATTGATTAACTACCATCTTACACAAGAATAGCTGAAAATTAGTAAAGGTTAAGAGAGTGACAGTATAACAGATTAGGATCCATCAAAGGAAGATACAAATTGTTCATAGGGTGGCTGAAAATCCAATTTGTGGACACTACGCATTGGTTAATAGTTGTAGCATACAAAGTGCAATGCTATTGTTTAAACAAATACTTGTAGCCACATAAAATCTTGCGACAGAATCATCCTTATGAGTTATCAGTCTAAAACTGATCAACTGCATAAATATATTAGAGTGTAAAACCTTGAGGCAATCAACGCGGATTACATGGAAATTATATGGATCAAAAGTTGTGCAAACAAAACAATGAAACCGTCGACAAATTAACAGACAGGATAGTTTCATGTTCCAATAAAGTAACTCAAAACCTAAAACAATTAAAAAGGCAAACATAAAAAATAATCAGCCAAAGACTTTGTAGTACAGTTGTGCTGGCACAACCCAACGGGTTTGAATTTTGTCACTTACAGAACAAGAAAATAAAATAACAAATAATTGGTAGCAAGCATTTCTAAAAGAGAGTCAGAGGAGGAAGAAGGAAACCCATGGGGGCCACAGGGGGGATGGGGTAAATGTGATTAAGTGCCATGTAATAAAGAAGATTTGCCAGCAGTCAAGTTACGTTATATTTTTATCATGGTTTTAAATATCGGGTAACGGGTCCGTAACGGGTAACGGTAAAGGGTAACGGGTATCGGGTGTATCGGGTGATACGTAACGGGTAACGGGCGCCGTGACCGTGAATTTTTTTTTTTTTTTTTCACACCAACACCCAAATGCAGTTATATGCTTGTATAAACCTTCTAGGACCGTATATTAATGTTTTTAAAGAGTTCTGGTGCATTTATTTCAAGTTATCAAGTCTTCAAAAACATATTAATCAATTAAAATTATTATATACTCACTTGTTTACTTGATCCAATGGTTGGTTTTTGAAAATTTTAATTTTGAAAAACTGTGACTTTTTAATTCTTTAAAATGTTATCATATTTTCACAGTCAGTTTTCTCATAAACTAACCGTTGGATCACTTTGATTTTTGGCAGACAGGGCATACATAACAAGAGTATCTAATCCAACGGTCAATTTTTCAAAATTTTCACCGCAAATGGCTCTAGCATTAAGTGTACCTAATGATAGCAGTAATTTTATATATTTAATTATTTTTTTCAATTTGTTATTATTTATAGAGAGTTATATAAAATTAATGAACATTTTGTAAATTATTAAAAAATATATTATGCTTTATTTAAAAGTTAAAGAGAAATAAGGTTTTATTAAAAACAAAAATATAATCATCTTTTTTTATTTTTGGTAAAAAAAACATTTATTAATATTTTTATATTATTTTATTAGTATTTTTTAATTTATTTGACCATTTGACCGAGTAGTAGAGTAAAAGACTTCACTTCAGACAACTTAAAAAGTATTTACCTAAAAAGGAAAATATCTAACTTAAAAGGTAAACTTGGACCCAAAAAAGCTTACCTGCGTGTGACCTTTGGAAGCTGCGAGCAGAGTCTTCTCGGATCTTACCTGCGTGTGACCTTGCGAAGCTGCGAGCAGAGTCTTCTCGGCGATGATCCAGCTGAAGCTCACCGGCGAGACTTCTCACCGGCGGGGATCTTTTAGTGGCGACGGCGATGGCGACGGCGACGGCGACACTGGTTTTTCTCCCTTCTCTCTCCTTCCCTCTTTTTCTCTTATGATTTCTTCTTCAAATCTTCTCCAAACCAACAGTAAATGATATGCTTTAGCTTTTTTTTCTGGAAAAAAGTCCGATTATTGTCCTGGATAGATGGATTGTCAGGAATTTCTGAGAAATTTGTGAGAAATCTGACTTTGGGCCTCTCTGCGTGGTGTATCGGAAAGGTGTAAAGGTCCGATACATCCCCGATACGTATCGTATCGGGGCGATACGATGTGAATTTCATTACACATACCGTATAGGACATTATCGCGTACAGGCACTATGGGATTCCGATACGTATCGCCCGATACGTATCGTATCGCCCGATTTTTAAAACCCTGATTTTTATTACAACCTAGAGTCCAATATGAACTCCAAATAATATCTATAATTAATGCAAAATATTCACGCTAGGGATATAACAAGACAACTGTGACATTCTTCAATAATTGTCACTTTTGGACTCTCAAAAGTCCACCAACAGGTTGACCACCATCTTATCTAAATATTGTCAATAGCTCCATTTCCCGTCATTTGCAACAAATCTTCTCCAGCTATTCCAGCCTAAAAGAAGTTTTGAAAATAAAAGCAAAATTTTATACATAAATTTTCTCAATACGTCACACGTCACAAATGTTACTTTCTTATTCGATTACCAATTGTGGAGGGTGTACTAAGATCTGTAAAAAAAAAAAAAAAAAAAAGTACAGGCAATGAAAACAAGACAATGAGAAATCGAAGTGAGGCAAGAAAGGCAAGAAATAGGGTTGTGCATTTGTTACTTCCTAAAAATGGGATTTTAGATTATGGGTTTCTCTTAAAGTCGTTTTAAAACTTGTCAACAAACAACCAAATAAGAAGTCCTTATGGCCTTAGGAAGCCCATTTGGAGGAGTACAGATAGGGTGTTTGAGCTCTGAAAACCAAAGCATTCAAGAAAACCAAAACCAATAGGATCAATCGGACTTGATCCCAACTACATGAGATTGGCTAAAATCAGTAAAATAAATAAGTAATTAAATAAGAAGAAAAGATTATCAAGTAAACTTTACCTTAATTATGTATTAAGTGAAAAATAAAAAACCTACAGGGAAATAAATGCCACATCTATGCCTTAATAGAACTCCTCCCCAAAAATAAACAAATAAATTGGACCTGATCCACAATCCCACATTTGCTTGTGTTTTTGCAATCTCGTGGCAGGTCACCACTCATCCATGCACATAGCACTTTATTCCAGTATTTATTTAAATAATTAACCATGTTTGTAGGTATCAAAAGAGCAATTTAAAATTACGGTTATTATATAAAACAGATACTACAATTGTACATAAGCTCAGGTGTGGAAAATATTGAGTAACTGGACCTCAGCCAAAGCTTACTCAAGTTTTCTTTAATAATTGGTGCTCCTCCTATTGTCCTATTTGACAATAAACTTCTAATTATTTTATTACAAGTGAAGAAATAAAAGGGGTAAATCCCTAATTCTACATACTACGATTTATCTATTTACTTTTGTAGGACCTACAATTTCTTCCTGACCTGTCTATAGATTTCAAGGATTTCTCCTAACTGGTAGTGAACAGGACAATAAAGTAGCCAACTAATGGTAATCACTCACAAATTTACAGACCAAATTTCAAGCTGATATTTCATGTTAAACTTTGGCAACTCATTGGGATTAGTTGGCCATTGGCCAAATTGCACTTCAAGCAAGATGTCAAAATGAAATGCATATAGAAAATTCAGCTATATAAAGTTCAAAAATAAGTGTTCCAATATTTATTTTCAAAATTAGCAAGCACCTAGGGAAAATAGTTCGTCAAACTCTAAGAAATTTGACAGAATAATCAAAATTTTAAAAAGTTGGAGTTGTTTAAAATGACAGTCTATTTTTGACATCTTGAGAGCATCAAATTTAGAAAAATGTTAATCCAAAAAAACCCCCCAAAAAAAAAAAAAAAAAAAGACAACAAAAAAAAAAGGAAAACTTCCGAGGTCCAACCTTGCATATTATACAATTGTTCAAAGCACAAAATTTGAATAACAAATATTGATCAAAGCCAAAAAAATAAAACAAATAAACTGATAATAAAACAGAAGGCTACAACATACAGCATATTAAGCCCGAACACATCTCTCATGGATCAGCGAATACACACATAAGAAATGCGATAACAATTTCTCAATTGTATTCAAAACCATGATATCAGAATTAGAACAAGAACTAGCAAAATGAGACAACCCACCATCAATCACTTGCTTCATTAATCCCAAAATAATTAATCAAGTCCAGCCATTTGATAGTTCCCAATCATTCAACCAAATAATCATCATTTTCAAAAATCAAATTTGCACAATTGAACAAAAACCATAAACAACTCAACATACATATACGCGTATACAAAGTTAAGAACTCGCCAATCAATCAACCTAAAGTTAAAAACTTGCAAATCAATTAGCCAAATGTACTTAATTCTCAACCATCAGCTTTGAATACTTCAAAGAAAATCAAAACCCATCAACAACTCAACACAACTCAACATACATATACGCGTATACAAAGTTAAGAACTCGCCAATCAATCAACCTAAAGTTAAAAACTTGCAAATCAATTAACCAAATGTACTTAATTCTCAACCATCAGATTTGAATAATTCAAAGAAAATCAAAACACATCAACAACTCAAAACACACACACACATACACACACATGTATATAAAGTTAAAAAGTTGTATATACCTGGAGGTGCCATTATCAGGGTTATGACTGATAACAATTGCGTAATCCCCAGAACACCTAGCGAACACACCACGATCACCCACATGATGCTCAACGTTACACACAACCGCTCCCTCCGGTATCGATCGAAGAGGCAGAACATTACCGACGATGAGATTCGCCTTTTTCCCACAGTACACGAACTGACCCGTGTACATGCCTTCTGCAGCTACAAAAAGCTCCTTCTGGTGCTTGTACCGAAACGGGTGGCGAAACGTAACTCGGGCGAGTGGGGCTCCTCGGCCCGGGTCGTGAATAATCTCGGTGATGACTCCCTTTAGGTAGCCGTTGCGCTCACCGAAGTCCAGGGACCGGAACCTGGCTGGACCCTTGCGGTGGTGGGTGTGGGATTTGAACACTGAGCCTGCACCCTTACGCTGGGCTCGGATCACGCGACCCATGGTGGCTGGTTAGTCTGGGGTTAGGGTTTTGGGAGCGGCGGAGAAATGAGGAAGACGAGAGACTGAGAAATGAGAGCTTTATATAGTGTTTGTGTCGTAGCGACTGAGGGTTTGAGGATGTTTGGCAAGTGGGTTGCTATAACCCTGATCTGGACAAGGTTTCATTTGCACAAATGAGGTTGTGCTATTCCAGAATAGTGTGGGAGGTAACTGCTTCCATTTACATGACTTCGGCCTGTTTAGAAATTTTAAAAACTGATTAAGATAGGTTCACTGGTTTATTGCTCTTCAATTTTTAAATTTTGAAAAATCAAGAATTGGATTAGATAAATTTTTTATTTTTGTCATGTCTGCCCAAAAATCACAGTGATCCAACAGTCGATTTTCAAAATACAAACTCTTAATACTGGTAGAATGTTTCACAAACTGTATTTTGAAAATCAATAATCGGATCACTATAATTTTTTACAAATATGGCATACATAAGAAAAATTTAATCCAACGGTTAGTATTTCAAAATACCATTGGCTATGTGAGAAGATGGTGAGTGGTCCTTAATGGATCATTTCTGTATTTCTAAATTATATATATATATATATATATATATATATATATATATATATATATAATCATTTTATTACTATTTTCTTTTCTTTTTTTTTTCATATTAGGCTCATTTGATATTTTGATCAATAATTAATTGCCTTAGAACTTATATTGTAAATGAGTTTCTTAAGAAATGGGTGGCATGCTTGTGGGTGTGGAAAGTGCCATATTGTTCATACTTCATTGGTTGCTTTATGGGAGTAAAATAGGTCATATTGCCCACATTAGAAACCGGAACAGGAACTGATTTCTTAAGTTTAGGCCTTCCTCTTTCTTTTTTTTGATTGATAAAGAAAGAATAAGAGCAAGGGTCTATGTAAAGGATGTAGATACAATCGCCTTAGCAGCAATTACAAAAGATTAAAAAGAAGAAAAAACAAAAAAGGAATGGCTTGGGGGGCAAGACAGCGATGGTCCTAAGAAAATATACCGCGACCGGGGGTGGGGAACAATAATATAATCGGGATCGGGAATGGGATAGTGGAAAAATCCACCCCATTCCATCCAGTTGCCATCCCTAGGCAGGCTTCTATCACTTGGCCCAAAAAAGAAAAATAAATAAATAAAATTGAATGTAAACTGTTTTTATTTCACCTCTAATCGGCAAATCTATTTTTTATCTTATAAATTGGCCAAATACAATTTTTTTACAAACTAAGTTGTAAGCTGCTTTATTTAAAAATTAGATAATAGTAAGAGATTAAGGTAAACCTAATCTAATCTTCAAAATTTCCAAACAAGCCCTAAACTAAAAATATAGTTAGGCCAAGCTTGACCTAATTCAAAAGCTCAACTAGATCCAAGTCCAACCATTATTTGCCACTCTTCCATATATCTATTTCATTTTATTCTTTTTTAATTGTAAATAAATCAGCAAATGTTTTTGACAAATTCATCGACAAGAATCCTTGAGCAAAGATGCATGGGGCATGTTGAGTTTATAAGAGGCATCCCACTTAATCGCAAAAATGGGGGAAAATAAATTCTTAGAGCCATGGAATTTACAAAAACTCACCTCACACAATCACTGTCGCTTACACTCCATTTTGGCCAACAAGTGGGCCGAGGCACTGGAGGATGTAAAGGAAAGTCAGAAACTACATTGAAGAATATAATAGAGAAAGCAGCTACAACTCCTCTTCTAGACCTATTGAACATGGCTCAATTGCAGCACCAAACAGAGTTGGCAGGTTATCTTTTGATTACTCGACTTGTGTTGGACCATGTATATGAATTTTTTTTTTATTTTTTTAATCAGATTGTTTCCCTTTGAATTAGCATTTTTGGGATATATATCATTTTTCTTTTAATTATATTTATTAGACCCAAACCAGATACAGACCCGATTGAGGAATAGGGTCCACTCACAGCAGCTCCGCCAATCGGTTTGGAACCAACACAATGTTCCAACTCGGTTGAGTTGAAACCCATAATAAGAGCATCCACAATGAGCCGTCATATATGTTATGTGGGTGTCTTGAATTAAAACCCGTTTGCGACCCGACGACCCGATTAATGGGCTAATGGTGAGGTTTCCTCACCTTAGCCATGGGGGTCCGGGGGCGAAGCCCTCGGCCGCTCGACCCAACCCGATTTGGACATGTGGTTCGACCCGACCCACTTATGTTAATTAGGGCTTCGGTATATAAGGGTTTTTAGAAGGGTTTCTTTTGCACGGATTAGGTTTTGTATTCGCTTGAGCCGCACAGCTCTTCTTCATATAGTGAAATTCTCTCGTCGTCGCTACCCCGTGGATGTAGGCTATTTGCCGAACCACGTAAATCGTGTGTGCATTGTGTGATTGATTATCTCTTCTCGTTTTCTTATTTACTTTGATTAATTCGTTGTGGTCATAAAATCTCGAATCGTTTGTCTATTTCATAACAAACTGGTATCAGAGCTTAGGTTTTGCGATTGAGATTTTTTGTTCTAATGGCTGCGAAGTATGAAGTAGAGAAGTTCGATGGGCAGATCAGTTTCAGTCTATGGCGCGTGAAGATGCGTGCTCTGTTGGTTCAACAGGGTTTGTACAAAGCCCTAAATGGGAAGGAGAAGCTTCCCGCGGCAATGTCAGAGGACGATAAGGAAGAGCTTGACATCAAAGCACTTAGTTCGATTCAGTTGTGTTTGGCGGATGAGGTTTTGCGGGAGGTTGCAGATGTGACTACCGCTGCTGGTTTGTGGCTCAAGTTGGAGAGTATTTATATGACTAAATCTCTCACGAACAGGTTGTACTTGAAACAACGCCTTTATACTCTTCGGATGAAAGAAGGTACATCTATTAAAGAACATCTTAACGAATTCAATAAAATTGTTATGGATTTAAAAAATATTGATGTTAATATTGATGATGAGGATCAAGCACTGATTGTACTGTGTTCTTTACCTTTTTCTTATGAGCACTTCGTTACAACTATGCTCCATGGGAACGATACCATATCTATGGAGGATGTTAAGGCGTCCTTATACTCTCAGGAGTTGAGGAAGAAGGTGTCTACCAATGGGAGCGAGGATCAAGCAGATGGTCTGTTTGTTAGAGGGAGAACGAAGGAAAAAGACTCTTCGAATTCTAAAGGCAGAGGCCGTTCTAGGTCGAAGTCTAAAGGAAAAAAGGGCAAGTGCAATTATTGTCGTCAACCGGGTCACTTTGTACGAGACTGTCCAAAACTTAAAGAGAAGGAGAAAAGAGAAGGTAATAAAGATGTTGCTAGGGTTGCTGAAGATCATTCAGATGGATCAGAATATGTTCTCTCAGTTGCTGTTTGTGCTGCACACTCACAAGATGAGTGGATACTTGACTCGGGCTGCTCCTACCACATGTGTCCTAATCGGGATTATTTTGCGACATATCAGTCGGTGAATGGTGGTACAGTTTTGATGGGGAACGACATGCCCTGTAAAACTGTTGGAATTGGAACGGTTCAAATCAAGATGCATGACGGTATAGTGAGGACTTTGTCAGACGTTCGACGTGTACCAGATTTGAAGAAAAACCTTATTTCTTTGGGTTCTCTTAATTCCCTTGGTTGCAGGTATACTGCTGAAGGTGGAGTTATTAAGGTCTGCAAAGGTGATTTGGTTGTGATGAAAGGGAAAAAGGCTGGTACCCTTTATGTGCTTCAGGGCAGTACAATTATAGGTGTTGCAGCAGTTTCCTCATCTACAGATTCAGATTCAGATTCAGATTCAGACACTACTCGACTGTGGCATATGCGCTTAGGGCATATGAGTGACAGGGGTATGACAGTTTTGAGTAAACAGGGTCTGCTTGGTGGTCAGAAAACAGGGAATTTAGACTTCTGTGAACATTGTGTTTTCGGGAAACAGAAGCGGCTTAAATTCAGTACGGCAATCCACATAACCAAAGGTACAGTGGACTATATTCACTCTGACTTATGGGGTCCCTCTCGTGTTCCTTCAAAGGGTGGTGCTCGGTACTTTATGAGCTTAATTGATGACTACTCAAGAAAAGTTTGGATTTATTTGTTGAAGACCAAGGATGAAGCTTTTATTACCTTTAAGAAGTTTAAAGCCATGATTGAGAATCAGACTGGGAAGAAGATCAAGCGTCTGAGAACTGATAATGGTCTGGAGTTCTGTTTAGGGGAGTTTAATGAGTTCTGCAAAAATGTGGGGATTGCTAGGCATCGCACAGTTAGAAAAACTCCTCAGCAAAATGGTGTAGCAGAACGCATGAACAGAACACTTTTGGAAAGGGCTCGGTGTATGCTCTCTAATGCTGGCTTGGGTAAAGAATTTTGGGCTGAGGCAGTTTCCACAGCATGCTACTTGGTGAATCGGTCTCCATCGACTGCTATTGAGTGTAAGACTCCTATTGAGGTATGGTCTGGTACTCCTGCTGATTATTCTAGTTTAAAAATTTTTGGTTGTCCAGCTTATGCTCATGTTAATGAGGGAAAATTAGAACCTCGAGCTAAGAAATGTATATTTCTGGGTTATGCATCTGGGGTGAAAGGGTATAGATTATGGTGTCCTGATCCTAAGTCACCCAAGTTTCTTATTAGTAGAGATGTTATTTTTTATGAAACTTATATGCTTCACCCGAGAAAGGAGTCTGTTGATACAGGTAGAAATCGTGGTATTAGTAAACAGGTGGAGCTAGAGTGCGACATTTCTGGGAAAGACATAGGAAACACTCCAGTTCAGTCTATTGAGGAAAAGGTGCAAGATTCTAGTGAGGTAGAAGATGCATCACAAGAGCAGCAGTACAGTTTGGCTCGAGATCGAGTGAGGAGGCAGATTAGACCACCTCAAAAGTACGGTTATGCAGACATGGTTGCTTATGCATTGACTGTGGCAGAGACCGTTCAGTTTCAAGAGCCTTCTACATACCGTGAAGCTGCCACGGGTAGTGATTCTGAAAAGTGGACTATTGCTATGAATGAGGAGATGGAATCTCTCCAAAAGAACCAGACTTGGGAGCTTGTGAAACCACCAAAGGGCAAGAAGATTGTTGGATGCAAATGGGTCTTCAAGAAAAAAGATGGAATTCCAGGTGTGGAAGATGCTAGATACAAGGCACGTTTAGTGGCAAAGGGCTATAGTCAGAAAGAGGGTGTGGACTTCAATGAGGTATTCTCACCAGTTGTGAAGCATAGCTCTATTCGCGTGTTGCTTGCTATGGTTGCTATGTTTGACTTAGAGCTAGAGCAGCTTGATGTCAAGACAGCTTTTCTACATGGTGAGCTTGAGGAGCAGATTTATATGCATCAACCTAAGGGGTTTTCTGTTTCGGGAAAGGAGGACCATGTTTGTTTGCTTCAAAAATCTTTGTATGGGCTGAAACAATCACCTAGACAGTGGTATAAGCGTTTCGACATGTTTATGTTGGACCATGGTTACTCTAGAAGTGAGCATGACAGTTGTGTTTACTTCAGGGAGCTCTCAGATGGTTTATTTGTGTATCTGTTGTTATATGTTGATGATATGCTTATTGCAGCCAAAGATATGTCGGTGATCAACAAGTTAAAGGCTCAACTCCGTGGTGATTTTGAGATGAAAGACTTGGGCGCAGCAAAGAAAATATTAGGCATGGAGATTCGCAGGGATAGAAAGGCAAACAAGTTGTACCTATCACAAAAGAGTTATATTGAGAAGGTACTTGAGCGTTTTGAGATGCAGGATTCTAAACCTGTGAGCACTCCACTTGCTGCTCATTTCAGACTTTCAGCAGAGTTATCACCACAGACTGAGGAGGAGGAGGAGCACATGTCGCGTGTTCCATATGCTAGTGCAGTTGGGAGCCTTATGTATGCCATGGTTTGCACTCGTCCAGATATTTCACAAGCGGTTAGTGTTGTGAGTAGATATATGGGACATCCTGGCAAGGGACACTGGCAGGCTGTGAAATGGATATTTCGATATCTGAAGGGTACTACTAATACTGGTTTGGTATTTGGGAGTTGCAGAGATAGTAGTGCTGTTGGTTATGTTGATTCTGATTATGCTGGCGATCATGATAAGAGAAGATCTCTGACAGGTTACGTTTTCACTCTCTCGAGTTGTGCTGTGAGTTGGAAGGCAACATTACAGACTACAGTTGCCTTATCCACTACAGAGGCAGAGTACATGGCTGTGACTGAAGCACTGAAAGAGGCTATTTGGTTGAGAGGCTTACTTGGCGAGCTTGGTTTGCAGCAGGGTGCTACTGTTGTTTATTGTGATAGTCAGAGTGCTATACATTTGACTAAAAATCAGATGTACCATGAGAGAACTAAGCACATTGATGTCAAATATCATTTTGTGAGAGATATTGTCTCTCAGGGCCAGATTGAGGTAAAGAAGATTGGTACCGCAGAGAATGCAGCAGATATGATGACCAAGCCAGTTCCTACACTCAAGTTCAAGCACTGCTTGGACTTGATTGGTGTTTGCAGTATATGAGGCGGATGCCCTAAGGGGCAAGGTGGAGATGGCGATAGAGAGTTTCTTTCAGAGGGGATTGATTGAATTCAAGCCAAGGTGGAGATTTGTTATGTGGGTGTCTTGAATTAAAACCCGTTTGCGACCCGATGACCCAACCCGATTAATGGGCTAATGTGGTTCGACCCGACCCACTTATGTTAATTAGGGCTTCGGTATATAAGGGTTTTTAGAAGGGTTTCTTTTGCACGGATTAGGTTTTGTATTCGCTTGAGCCGCACAGCTCTTCTTCACATAGTGAAATTCTCTCGTCGTCGCTACCCCGTGGATGTAGGCTATTTGCCGAACCACGTAAATCGTGTGTGCATTGTGTGATTGATTATCTCTTCTCGTTTTCTTATTTACTTTGATTAATTCGTTGTGGTCATAAAATCTCGAATCGTTTGTCTATTTCATAACAATATATTTAAGTTGTCGTTAGTCGTTACTAAACATTGGCCTAGACATCCAAATAGATTGCTCGAATGGCAGCTGCCATTTCTTGTGGATTGAAGCCATTGAAAAAAATGATGATATGGGCACTTTTTGGCAACTGATATTCGTACTAAAATTTAGTATTGGTGTTATTTGGGATGTTAAATTTTGACATTATACTTTAAATGGCATTAGTAGGTCATTAATATTATTATAATTTTTTTTTTTTTGTCACTGTAGTGCTTCCTATGGACTGCAGGGATATTTCCAAACCACATCACTCAAGTTGCCGTATTGAATTAACCAAATCCATAGCTTTCGTATTAGTTATTGATGTCTTTGACAGTTATGGCTTATTTCCTGAACTTGTTCTCTTCTTTTATCTTTTTCTTTTTTGTTTCAAAGGTCAGGGTGTCTGGGCCAGCTTGCGTGCATCTTGACTAAATTCTTTCTTGGGCAATCTTAAGGGCGCACTCCCCCACATCAGCTTGGTGCATTCAGCAATTAATTCATGGAGTGCTTCCCAGGGGAATCGAACCCTGGTTGATAAGATAGAGTGGCTCTCCTCTTACCAACTAACTCCCTTGGGTCTGAACTTGTTCTCTTCATTGACGCAATTTCGAAGGTTTGGTATCTTTTCTTCAATAGGTATATCTGTTTGTAGTCCTGATCTTATAAAGATGTCTTTATTTTCCTTCTATTAGGGCACTTGATTTTGGTTGTTAAATATTAATATAGTCCATTTAAGTGACTGGTGGTTGGAGTTTTTTTCAATAACCTAGATCTGTTGGACTTATATAACTTATGTAATAATGTTCTTATAACATCATGACTATATATTTATACATATTTTCACTGGGTGAGAAATAAAATTTGGGGGTAAATTTTAGATAACAATGCGTTTTATCTTGAATCTTTAAGAACCCTGAATAGCGCGTGGAGTTTAATTTGCAGATGGGATCTTGGTGCAATGGTGCATCTTCCTAAATACATGAAGATATGTTATATGGCACTGTACAACACAACTGACCAGGGTTGGGACCATAATTTTATCTCAAGGGAGGCCAAAACTTTAACATTGGGATAAAGTTAGAAATGCTAATATAAAATGCACCTGATGCAAAGTTGTGTCACATGACTTCTATATAGCCAAGTGTAAAATAGATTTTGAAAAACCGATCATTGGGTTAGAAAATCTCTTTATGTTTTATAGGGCCGGCCATAGGGTTTGGGTGGCCCTAAGCGAATTCCTAGAATGAGGCCTATCTACATTTTGACGTATAAAAAAATAATAATTGCATACATTAGTTTCTCTTACGCTAAATCCTACAACCCAAGCAGTTCACAGAATGGTTTTCATTTGACTCACCCAGAACCTCCTATCACCATTCACTAATACACATATATCAAACAAATATCAAAATACTTAATCTATTAAAATGAATATAATTCAAATATATAGGAAATAAACAAAAAAATATACAATTAAATCCCTAAATAACATCAACATAAAAGAAATGCTAAATATAACTCTACATTGCTCCTTACACTTAATCAGCATATACAAAACTCAAACGTATTGGAGATTTTAATTAGATGAGTAACCGTTGGGGTTTTTCAATAAAATTTCATTGGGAATTTTAATCAAACAGATTGCATCCAACATTAGTGTAAACTCCACATTTAACAAAACTCAAAACTAACAATGACCCAACTAGGCTCAACAGTGAACATGTTTTAGAATACAGACTTTTGAACTTTTGAATCAATCTTCAGATGGGGAAAAAAAAAATTAAAAAGCAAGAACCAAAACTCATAAAATCCAAAAAAGGCTCATGTCAAATTAAACCCACCTTCATCTATCGAATCAAAGACCAAACTTTGAAATTTGATATATTAGAACTTGAATAAATCCTATTTTTATAAAATTAAAAAGATAAA
>JAESVK010067188.1:0-11384 GCA_017140935.1 Hamamelis virginiana
TTAATTATCATATTTCCTTCAAGAAATAGTATCCTCAGAATTTCAATTGGTATCAGAGCAGAGTTCACTCACAAGGTTTTACAACCTGAGTGTTGTCCTGTTTTGAGGAGATGGATTTCTTGAAAGAAGGTGGTTCAAATGTTAGACCCCCATTGTTTGAAGGTTTAAATTATGCTTATTGGAAATCTAAAATGATGATTCATTTAAAGTCTATTGATGATAGAGTTTGGATGTTAGTTGAATCTGGTTGGAGTCATCCCACTGTGTTAAAAGATTCTGTCTTCATTCCCAAACCTGTTGAGGAATGGGATAAATCTGACCTAGAAAGGAGTAGTTGGAACAACAAAGGTCTTTATGCCATTTTTAATGGTGTATCTGGGTCTGAGTACCGTAGGATTATGACTTGCACCACTTCGAAAGAAGCATGGGATGTTTTGCAAGTAACTCATGAGGGTACTAAGCAAGTGAGGAAGTCTAGGCTCCAAATTCTCACCTCTAGTTTTGAGAGAATTAGGATGGAAGAAAATGAAACTTTTTTTGAGTTTTATGCTAATTTGAATGATATTGTCAATTCGTCCTTTAACCTAGGTGAGAAAATTTCTGACAAAGTGGTTGTGAACAAGATCTTAAGGTCTTTGCCTGACAGATTTCAACCCAAAGTCACTGCTATAGAGGAAAGCAAGGATGTTGATTTGTTGAGAGTGGATGAACTTGTTGGTTCACTCCAAACTTTTGAGTTGACTTTGAGACAACCCAGAAAGAATAAGAGTATTGCTCTAAGATCCTCTAGGGAAGAAAAGATTGTCTCAAAGAATGATCTTGATTTGAATGATGATGATTTAGTTTTCTTTGAAAAGTTTAAAAAATATCTTAAATGGTCAAAAGGTATTGAAGGGAAAGAGAAAACTAACTCTAGTTCATCTTCTAGGGGTGATAAGACTAAGTCTAGGAATTCTTCTCAAATTGAGTGCTATGAGTGTCATGAGTTAGGTCATATTTCTCCAAATTGTCCTAACAAAAAGAAGGGTAAACAACAAGCTATGAATGTCACTTTTAGTGATTGTGATGAGGATGAGATTAATGAAGAACATTCCGATGGTGAGGATGATTCTAATTTTACTGCTTTTGTGGGTAGTGTTAATGATATAGGTGAGTCTTCTAGTACTCCCTTGATTGATGACTCTAGTGAGGACTTAGAGGATGTTGTTGAGGACAAAGCTGAATCTGATGATGAGGGAGATCTTCAAATAGTTTATAATGAATTGTATGAAGAGGCTCTTATGCTTAAGAAAAAGAATCTAAACTTAGTTGTCAAAGTTAAGTCCTTAGAAAAAGGAAGAGAGGTCCTCAAACAAGAAGCCTTGGACTTTGCGACTCTTGTTTGTCAATTGAAGACTCATAGAGTCACTCTCTCAAATAAGCTTGTTGCTATTGAGAAAGAGAGGAACACCCTAATTGAGAAAGTTGATAAATTAGAGGGTGTTGTCAAGTCTAAGATTGAGAAAGAGAGAGAATTTGTTTCCACCATCTCTAGGCTTGAATTAGAGGTCAAAGATGCTCGTGAACTTAAAATCAATTTAGGTAAAAGATCCGAGGAACTTAATGTCTTGCTAGGGACTGTTAAAAGGAATGTAGGAAGAGAAGGGTTAGGATTTAGCTCTTGTGAGACTAATTCTACTTTAGGTGAAGTCGAGCCATCCACCTCTAAGGTAGAGAAACCTTTGAAGAAACCTACACCTAAGTTTGACCAAACTCCAAAAAATAGGTTTGTTCCTAAATGTCATCATTGTGGAGTTATGGGTCACATTAGGCCTCATTGTCCTAGTCTCAAGACCTCTAGGGTTGCTTCTAGAAGTGTGCCTCAAGTTACTTATCATGGTTCTTCTAGTCTTGTTCCCATTTGCCACCATTGTGGTAAGATAGGTCACATAAGACCTTATTGCTTCCATTTGAAGCAATCTTCATTTACTTGGAATAGAGACACTCTTTCTAGTTGGTTTAGGAGAGACTACAGAAATTTTTCAAGAGTGTCTAGGACTCCTAGGACACGAGTTGACTTGACTACTAGTGGAAAGAAAGTGATTACTCCTAGGAAGTCAACTCCAATAGTCGAGGAAGCTACAAAGCCATCCATCATTAGGACTATTTGGATTAGGAAAGAGGATTTGAAGTTTTTCAACCTCAATCCTTCTCTAGGAAAGGGTTCCCCTCACTCCCTCTAGTGTTGTGAGTTTGTTGAGTCCGCAATGACTATAAACTAGCTAAGTCCGAAATGACTTTAAACTACCTTGAGTCCGAAATGACTTTAAACTACCTTGCGTCCGAAATGACGTTAAACTAGCTTGTGTCCGAAAAGACGTTAAACTATCCATAGTTTGCTTAGGAATGCATTGCATTTCATTTGGTATAATTTTTTTTTTACATATCTTGTTCCTAAAGCTAAACTATGTTGTTTATATCTTTTTGAGTTGATTTCTTTTCAATTTGTGTCATTTTATCAAAAACCAAAAAATAATCAAAAACCAAAATTTTTTTTTTTTTTTTGTTATTTGTGTCTTCATATCTTTAGTTTCTCATAATATGCTTTGATATGAACATAAGTATGTATTGGCATTGAATTCTTGATTATTGTGCTTGACATTTTCATGAATTGAGATTGTAGTCTAAAATCTTATCTTTGCATAATTGTAACTTCATGAAAAGTTCATTATGATACATCTTGAAGCACATTGAATGACTTGTCTCATTATTTTTAGAGTTATTTTTGTGAAAAACTTATCATAAATTTGAGTCACAAGATCATGAATTTTTGGAAAGTTGAATGACCAATAGTTGGATGCTTCTTTTAAAGCCAAACATGCTGTGCCAATGTTTGCACCTTCTCACCTCCTTACTTCTAAAGTATTTCTTTCTTATTGATGATGAGCTCCTGTTACTATTCATATGCTAGTTCAAATTTTTCCTACAACTTGAAAAATCATGAGAAAAATTGAAACAAGGCCATGAAAAGAGTTCTTGAAAGAAAAAATATGTGAGAAAAGGCAAATTGCCATTTTGTTGAAAGCACAAAAATGCTATGAAATTGAAAAGAGCCCAAAATTTCTCAAAGTTGTATTAAAAATACTAGCACTGTTCTTATTGATTTTGAGCTCTTAGTCATTTATCTTCTCTCTAATGCATGTTTGAAATATTAAAAAATATAATTTCTATTTCTTGCTTAAGAGAAGGCTTTCGCTCGTCTTCATGGGTGAAATCAACTGGTTTGACTTCAACAAGTACATGATCCATGAGTCTTATGATCTTATGATTTAAATAGTTTGAACAACTATGATTTCTTATAGTTATGATTCATGTTGAGTCAATTCACACACACACATCAAGTGATGCTTTTGTGAACTTACCTTAATGCATTGTTAAGTGGTTAAGACTTAATTTTGATTCTTGGATGTGTTTTTAGTATCTAGATTGAGGTTTAATTGAAACATCTTGTTTATATCTTATCATGGTGTGTGAAAAAGGGAGAGATGATATATTTAGGGGGAGTAACTCTTATTTGAGTTTAGTTGAGCTTGATATTTGTCGTATTATCTTTTTTGCTCTTATATCCTGTTTTTACTGTTCTTTATTGTTTCACGTGGTATTTGTTTTACCTTGTGCAGAAAACAGGTATCTTCTCTCAAGCCTTAGTATAGATTGAGTTCTATTGTTGTTTTTAGTTTTGGGGAGTGCTTGAGTGTTATTATTGTACAAGAGAGGGGGAGATTCATTTTTGAAGTTGAATGAATCGTTTTCGTTTCTTGTGTTTTGTTGTAAATGGTTTTGTCACCAAATTGCCAAAGGGGGAGATTGTTAGGTATTTCCTTTGTATATGTTGGCTTATTTGGTTGTCAATAGCTTGTGTATGTAATTGGTCTCAAGCCAGTAATCCCTCAAGCTCAAGCTCATGCTTCAAGTCTGAGAGAAGCGCATCAAATCGGTTATATCATCTTGCTCAAGCTCGATTTGCATTCTTTTACTGGTTAATGTCTTAGGAAGGTAAGTTTGACTTAGAACCTAGGATATTATATTGACCATAGGTGGTTTTAATGTGCCAAAGTTGAGATAAAAGTGTTAGAAGGCATTTGAAGTCTTTTGGATCTGTGCAGTTTTTTGTCGACGAAAACTTCCGACTTCAAATGGTCATATCTCCCTCATCCGGACTCCGATTTCGACGTACAACCTATCGTTAGAAAGCTTGGGAAGTCTAGTTTCTGAATATGGCAACCTCATGGTCTAATTATGTTTTTTCATAGTTGGATCGATCTGTCATTTTTTGTAGGATCGATCCACTTTGCAGTCTGCACTTTTGGATCGATCCGACACTTTAGACTGAATCGATCCAAGTGGCAGAGCACTTTGGATCGATCCGGGCTCGCATGTAGGATCGATCCAAGTCGTTTTTAAGCCAAAATTCAGTGCAATTTCGTGTGAAACCCTAATTTTTTGCCTTGGCCTATATAAGGGGTCCTTAGGGTTTATTTTGAGTGTGAGACCAGCTGTTTAGAACCTCCATAGAGAGTGTATTGAGAAGTCTCCAAGGGTTGCATCCAAACCCTAGGTTTTGCTATCAAATCCCTTTGTGCTCTATGCATCCATAGTTTCTTAGACTTTCTTCAATGTTGATGCATAGTTCCTTATAGCTTAGCTATATCAAACTTCAAATTTGAGTTTAGAGTGATTCGTTGATTCGAATTGAACGGTGGAGTTCCGTTGTTTGTTAGCCTTGGTGGATTTCCAAGGTGGAGGAGTTTTTAGGTGGATTTCTGGAGGTTGCCGTCTATTACGGTGTGTGTGGTGGAGCTAGGGCTGTGGAGTTCAGTCCGTGGAGATGCTGTGAAGACAACGTGGATTCGTTGGACGCTCGTTCAAGAAAGGGATTCTACTGGCTTGTGGATTCAAGTGTCGTTGTGGGTAGTATCACTTGTCTTGTACTTGGTTTTAAGTTCATAGTGATTTCTAGTGCTCCCGAGGTTTTTTACCCATTTGGGTTTTCCTCGTTATACCTTGTGTTCTTTGTGGATGTTTATTATTGCATATAATTGTCAACTGAATACTATTTAAAGGCTGGGTAATTTAATTATCATATTTCCTTCAAGAAATAGTATCCTCAGAATTTCAATAACACATGGTTGAACTTGTCTGATGATGATGAGCCTAACCCAGCAACGCAAGAGCAACAACGACAACCATCTAAGGGAACAAGTTCAAGTGCTACCAATAGTGGTGGTGGTGGTGGCGGCGGCTTAAGTCCACCAAGCGAGAATGATGGGGGTGGTACTCAAAGTGGAGGTGAGTATGAACATAGTGGTAGTGGTGGATGTCCATCATTGTTTTTTCAGGGGGAACATGGTTTGGGTACATTTGCTAACGATGCTGAAGTAGGTACTAGATCCAAGCCTTCTAAGAATTTGCCGCCAAGGCCTACACGAACAGCTGGTAGTAGTATGGGTGGGAGTCAGTCTAGAAGAAAACGACAAACACACCAGCCTTTATCCGAAGAATCTTCCACAGAAAACCTGACACAGAGTTTAGGTGACTTTGGGCTTGGATACACATCCTCTCAAGGATACACATCCTCTCAAGGTAGTTGGGATCCACCCTACGAAAGTTATCCACCACCAACACCACCATATACATCATACACAGATCAATCTTACCACTATCCACCACCTGCGCAAAATCCTGAGTATCCATTTCCATTTCGACCTGATGTTTCTCCACCAGTGGTGTATACAGAACAGCGGCACGAAGATACAGAGTATGGGGTATTCAATTACGTCTTACCAGCAGGATGGGGAGATGAACAGGATCAATCACATGGATATAGTGTGGATCAACCACGACACTCATTTTGGGGAGCTCAACAACAAAGTGAGCAAGGAGGGTCAGAAGATCAGCCAAGACATTCCTTTTGGTGGTGAACAAGTGAGTATAGAATAATTTTTATTGATTAATATGTTTTTGAAGACTTGATAAGTTGAAATAAATGTACCAGAACTCTTTGAAAACATTAAAATATAGTACTCAGAGGTTAATACAAGCATATCAAAGCATTTGGGGGTTGGTGTGAAAAAAAAAAAAAAATTCACGGCCACGGCGCCCGTTACCCGTTACGTATCACCCGATACGTATCACCCGATACACCGGATACCCGTTACCCTTTACCGTTACCCGTTACGGACCCGTTACCCGATACTTAAAACCATGCTTAGTCATTACCTTTTGAATTGGTTGGAAGAGTTCATGGAAATCTTTAAATCCTATTTGGCTTGGATGAAGTCTTTCAAATATAGTTTGAAAAAAGGATAGATGTCCATATCTGTTGGACCCAAAATATGAATGATTTGTTTGGATTGATTTGTGTTAGATGCTTAGATCATCATACTATAACTTTATATTACTAAAGTCAACATTAGGTACCTGTGCCTGTTGAAGGCCATATATATATATCTTTTGTTTTGGCTTATCATTTACTCTATCCATATATGCTTCGATATTTTACATTATCAACATAGGTGCAATATAAAGTTATACATAATTACTAAAATTTGTATATGTATATTTTTCTCACAGGGTCCTAGAGCATATGAAGCCAATCAAAGACAACATGAAGCTACATTTTTGCGTGTTGAAGACTTGCAAATGAGTTTTGGAAGCTATACTTTTACTGTCATGTGCTCATGAGAATGTTTTGGATGTAATACAACCATTTATTTTTCATTTTTTGATATAAAAATTTTGTACTTGATAAACATGTACTTTGGATATGTTAGTTTGACGTAAATGTGCACTTTGTATATGTTAGTTTGAGGTAAACATGCACTTTGGATATATGTTAATAATTAAGCGCACCATATTTTGCAATTCTCTTTTATGCATGTGTAATGGTGGTATGGGATGTTAGGAAATATAATTTTTATATGTGAAAATAGGTGAATACAGGTCACTGCAAGAGGAGACAAAATAATAGGTGTAAAAAAAAAATTAAAAAAAAAAATTGACTAATTTAACGACACTTATAAAGTGTCATTGTATGTCTAAAGTTTTACGACACTTCTAAAAGTGTCCTTCTAAGATTCTTTATAATGACACTTTATAAAGTGTCGTGCCAATATAACGACACTTTATAAGTGTCATGCAAGTATGATCTGTTACGACACTTCATAAAGTGTCGTGCCAATATAAACTGTTAACGACACTTTTTAAGTGTCGTGCAAGGTTGAAATTTTACGACACTTCATTAAGTGTCGTAAAACTTTTCACGACAGTGCGATTGATGACACTTCCCAAAGTGTCGTGAATCCAAAATAACGACACTTTTTGAGTGTCGTTAATGAGGGTTTTTGTAGTGGTGTGACGATTAATGGAGCGTCACCGATGTGTCACTGTAGCTTGGTCACAAAAGAGATAGTTTTCTTTAGTGACATTCTAAGAAACCGACCATTAGATCACTGTGATTTTTGACATATATAAAATGCATAAGTATAATATCTGATCTAACGGTTACTTTTTCAAATTATGGGTCACACAATTGTCTATGGATTTTATGCTCACAAAAGGTTATATAAGCATACACTGACTTGATCATTCTCTTATGTATATAATTATTTTTATATATCAATATCAAATATATAATTAGTGGTATAAAACACTTATGTTATGAATATATGAGTATATAACCCTTTATAACTATAAATAATTTAAAAGTTTGAAATAAATATCCAAAAGTCTCTTAGTTTAGAGCCTTAACCATGAGGTCCAATTTTGTACCATGAGGTACTTGAGATGTTCAAATTCTTCTGTTTATTTATTAAATATATTAAACACCCATGAATTTAATGGTATGAATTAATTAAGTCATATATTTCGGCTTATAGATATATAATCATAAAAGTTTATATTATTTTTAGTATTAATATAAATTAATATTAATTTAAAAATTTTGAATTATAAATTAATCTTAAAATTATTTTTAATTAATTATTATTATATTTTTTTATTATACAATACAACTTACACAATGGTGTGTAATGTCATAATTATCAGACCCAGCCTGGTCATTAGCCTATCAAAGGAAGTGGGTTGATCATTGGGTCACCAGTCAAACTACTAGAGTAATGGTTGAATCGTTCAATTTCAAAAATATATTATTTTAAATATATTTATGTTTAATATAAGTTTAGAAAACGAATACCTTATCTATATATATATATATATATATATAATAACAAAAGCTTGGATTAGTGGTATAAATAGCATTAGACTAATTTGTTCAATCACGGTTCAGTGTTCAAACCATGGAAATTGCATATGTAATCTGTATTAGTTTTTTTTTCTTTTTTTCTTTTTTTTTTGTTGTTGCTTTTACTAATATTTAATACTTTCTGTGACAGCACAAAAATTTTCACAAATGATCTACCTTTTGTGACAATAAATAAATTGTCACAAAACGTCATATAGAATCTATATTGTTTTTTTTTTTTTTTTTTTGCTATTATTTTTTGTGACATTGTTACATTTCATCACCAAAAAGTCACATTCAATAAATAAAAATAATAAATAATATTTTATACTTTATGTGACAGCACAAAAATCGTTACAAATGATCTATCTATTGAGACGACACATATATTGTTACAAAAAGTCTCCACATGTGTTCCGTTTTTTTGCTTTTACTTTTGTGACAATGTTACATATCATCACAAAAAGCTTAAATTAAACAAATTAAATAAATAAATAATATTTTATATATTTTGTGACGGCATAGAAATCGTCACCAAAAGATCCTTATTTTGTGACAAACCAACAATCATCACAAAAAGTTCTTATCATGTCATCTTTTGCTTTTGTTTTTATGACAATGATACACTGTTGTCACAAAAACCTTACATTTAATGTATATAGAAAAATAAATAATGTTTTAGACTTTTAGTGACCACAAAGTCACCGTCACCAAAAGGTCTTCTTTTGTGACGAATCAAGGATCGTCACAAAAAATCCCAATTAATGGAAAAACGGCGTCATTTTTTAAATATGTTTTGTGACAATGATAAAAGTGCATCACAAAAAACCTTTCCCTCCTTATTTTGGCGGGAAATATTTGGTGAGAGAATATTTGTGACAACTCTTAGTGACTCTTATGGACATTCGTCACAAAAGTTAATTTTTTTCATGGCCTTTTAGTGACGATCATGAAATTCGTCGCAAAAGGAGGATTTTTAGTGACAAAATCCAATTCATCACTAATAAATTTGTCACTAAATGTCCAACTTCTTGTAGTGTATTATTTAATAAACTATTTTTTCGTAATGTTTTTCAATTTTATACAAAGGAGTAATATATAAACTAAGGATCAAATGGAAGATCTAAAGGGGAAAATAAAACACAACATATACTAACAATTAAAATAAAATATACCCGTAACTTATATCCTCTATCTTATCTCGATTTGATTTAGTGCTTTTTATGTGGCATTTATTTTTTTAATAGTACATCCTATTTAATTTTCTACTCTTATAAATTTAATTAAAAACAAACGGTCAAGATAATCTAATAAAAATAAACTTTTGTACAATTATAATATATTAAATTCCCAGTCGTTTTTAACTTCTATCTTCTTTCTTATCTTGATTATTTCTTCTATTTTTAATTTAAAATTTTGGTTCCACCTCAATAAATTTGTGGTTTTTTATTTAAATTGTGGGTCCAACCTAACTTATATCCTCTATTTCATCTTGATTTGATTCAAGGCTTTCTATATGGTATTTATTTTTTTAATAATATAACCCCATTCGATTTTCTACCCATATAAATTTGCTTAGGATCAAATGGTCAAAATAATCTATACAAAACAAACTTCTGTACAATTATAATATATATTGTGAGTCCCACCTAACTTCTCTCCTTAATCTCATCTTGATTATTTCTTATTCTTTTTATTTAGAAAATCGATTCCATCTCCAAAAATTTGTATTTTTTTTTATTTAAATTATAGATCCAACCTAACTTATATCATCTATTTCATCTTGATTTGATTAAGGGTTTTCTATGCTGTAATTTTTTTTATGTGCAATAATACATCCCATTTGATTTTCTACCCGAGCCTATAAATTTACTTAGGATCAAATGGTCAAGATAATTTAACCAAAATAAAATTTTATACAATTATGATATATTAAATTGTGAGCCCAACCTTACTTGTTCCCTCTATCTCATATTGATAATTTCCTCTACTTTAATTTTATTTAAAAAAATAGTTCCATACACTTCCATAAATTTGTATTTCTTTTATTTAAATTATAGGTCAAGATAATCTAGTCAAAATAAACTTTTACACAATTATGATACATTAATATTGGTTCCACTCGATCTAAATAATACATCTCGCTTAACATTTTTAATCAAGAATGTATCTCCAATTTCACTTAATCTTAAAAATTCATCTCATTTAACATTTTTAATCATTCCTATGTCTTAATATTCATACTTTATCATCAAAATTTAATTAAGATCAAATTATCAATATCATCTACGTGGGAAAAGAGGTGAAAAGTTTGTTTGTTTGTTTTTTTTTTTGTTTTTGTTTTTTTTGTTTTTGTTTTTTTAATACAAAACCTTGTAGTTTAATTAATGATATCTCCTCCTCCCACCTACCATTTTCAAATAAAAGTCTTTAATTCTTTAATTGGAATTTTCGAGCCATGAAATGAAAGCCTTCAATCAAAGCATTTGAGAAAAAAAAAAAACTATGTTCTTTGTGTAAACCGTACCATAAATCAAAATGCTATACATAGGCTATAAATGGATTAAGCACCAACAATCCTAACATTGAACCAATACAGAAAATTGAAACATAGTCATGTGCACACATCATCTTTTAGAGAAATATATATGTGTGTATGCACGATAATAAAACAATTAATGAAGTTCTTAACTTTACAAATAATAATAATAATAATAATAATAATAATTTTAATTAAAAGAGCTTGTGGATAAAAAGTCTGGCCAAGCGTGCATGGCAGATAGTACCCATGCGCACATGCATGTACATATTACTGTAGTAATTCTTATCTTAATATCAACCATTAATTGGGTAGAGAGCTTTCAGATGTTAAGAATTAAGTAGCAGTTATTTATGCTCTTCAAGGAAAATTGAATCCATATACTGATTGTTGCTTCCATAAAAAACTTTAACTACAAAGAGATAAAGAATGTGGAAAAAAAAAACTGTGATTGACTACAAATCCAAATAAAAAACAAAGACAGAGAATGTGAAAAAAAAAAAATATAAAAAAAAAGAAAAATAAAAAAATATATATATATATATATATATATATATATATATA
>JAESVK010067189.1:0-17093 GCA_017140935.1 Hamamelis virginiana
CTATCAAACTCTAGCAACCTATGCATAAGACAGCTATGGTGTCTCAGATCTAAGGACTACCAAATAAATGGACATAACACTAGAATATTCATTTGACAGAATTACCATAGGAATATTCTTTGTAGATCATGTTCAGTGTACATATTCTCTAATATGCACCCATAGATTAACCTAAGTGTCACTACACTGATAGGAAAGACTACCTATCCTCCATAAGAGTTAGTTTAAATTTGTGCTACTCTTTAAACGGTTAATTAAATATCCACTTTAATAAACCTTTGAGTAAGAACTCTTTTAGAATTAATGTGTATGAGAAATATCAGTCTCTCTATCTCAATACCTTGAGATGCATATTTCTCTTATCATTTATTCATGGACCTTATCATATATGTTTGAACATATTAGATAAGTTATACGTTCCATATATTATAATAATATGAAATTAATATACCCTTTAGGATTGGTTTTAGGGCACACTTCTAACACTGCCCCCACAGCAAATCGGAGGCATCACACATAAGATCGAAAGGAAGTGACCGATCAGGAGCTCGCATGATAGGTGTCGAGGTCAACATTAAACGCAATTTATTGAAGGACTCTAAACAGGCATTATCAAAATTAAAAACCACATCTTTAGCAAGCAGATTGCACAATTGTTTTGCTATTTTGCTAAAGTCTTTAATAAAACGCCTGTAAAATCCTGCATGTTCAAGAAAGGACCGGATTTGTCTAACAGTAGTGGGAGGAGGTAATTTGGCAATTAAATCAACCTTAGCTTTGTCAACTTCTATCCCCCTTCTAGAAACTATGTGCCCAAGCACAATGCCCTCTCGAACCATAAAATGGCTCTTCTCCGAGCTTAGTACCAGATTAGTCTCACAGCATCTCTTAAGGACTTTTGAGAGATTGGAAAGGCACTCATCAAAAGAGGGACCGAAGACCGAAAAGTCATCCATAAACACTTCCAAATATTCTCCTATCATGTCAGAAAAAATAGATGTCATGCATCTTTGGAAAGTGCTAGGGGCATTGCATAAGCCGAAAGACATATGCCTAAATGCAAATGTCCCAAATGGACAGGTAAATGTAGTTTTCTCCTGATCCTCCGGGTAAACCACTATTTGGTTATACCTAGAATAGCCATCTAAGAAACAGTAAAAACTTTGCCCAGATAACCTCTCTAAAATTTGGTCAATGTAAGGAAGTGGGAAGTGGTCTTTCCAGGTCTTGGAATTCAACTTTCTATAGTCTATACAGACTCTCCATCCAGTGGTAGCTCTTGTGGGGACTAGAATACCCTCATCATTAGCTATCACTGTAATCCCATACTTTTTAGGGACCAATTGAGTAGGGGAAACCCACTCACTATCAGATATTGGGTAGATGATACCCGCATCCAACAATTTCAACACCTCTTTTTTAACGACCTCTTTCATATTTGGGTTCAACTTACGTTGGGCATCCCTTAAAGGATTTACACCTTCCTCAATATGGATTTGGTGCTGGCAGATTGACGGGTCTATACCCTTTAAATCAGCAACCGACCATCCTATTGCTAATCTGTGCTCTTTCAAAACTGATAACAGCTTACCTTTCTGTTCTAAATTCAGAGTAGATGATATTATAACAGGCAAGGTGTCACTACTACCCAAAAAGGCATACTTGAGATAAGCCCACAAAGGTTTTAACTCAAGTTGCGGTGGAGACTCAAAAGACGTGGGGGAAGGGACACTAGCAATTGACGGAAGTGGCTCGACCCTAGGTCTCCAAGGCATTTTCCCTATGGTGGAGGTAGAATCTAAGATGAGATTCACCTCCAGGAATGATTGTTCCAAGTCATGGTCCTCGAACCCAAAATAATTAAGGCAAGTTTCTAAAGGGTCCTTAGACAGAAGATAATGTGTAGCTTCCTCTACCACCTTATCTATGATATCTACAAAAGAACAATCCTCAAAGTTATGAGGTTGATTCGCTGCATTATAAACTTGCAGTCTTGTTTTCATGTTTCCAAACGACACCTTCATTATGCCAGTCCTACAGTGAAGGACTGCATTTACAGTTGCCAATAGAGGTCTTCCTATTATTACAGGGATTTGAGGCCTATTAATATCAACGGGCTCCATATCTAAGACGATAAAATCTGCAGGAAAGACAAAAGAATCTATCTTTACTAGAACATCCTGCAGTATCCCTCTAGGCACTTTAGTGGACCTATCTGCAAATTGAAGAATAGTAGGTGTGGTTTGGAGGGTTCCAAGCTCTATTTTGGCGTATATTGAATATGGAATTATATTCACGCTTGCGCCAAAATCAACTAACGCTCTATTAATATACTGACTTCCTAAGAAGCAAGGTATGGTTGGCGTTCCAGGATCTTTTCTCTTAATGGGAGCTTGGAATTGACACACAGCACTAGCAATGTCAATAGGAGTGATAGTTTTGGACAAATGAACACGCTCCTTACGTTGCTGTGTGCACATTTCCTTCAAAAATTTAGCATAGGAAGGAATTTGTTTGATGGCATCTAATAGAGGTAGATTGATATGAACACTTTTGAAAACCTCTAACATATCAGACATGCCAGCCCCTTTCTTAGCTCTTCTCTCAGGTGCTAAAAGTGCAGATGGAAAAGGGGTTTTTCGCACGTAAGATGCCAATGGATCGTCTAAAGCTGCGGGAAAGTTATCCCTCGAAACTTCTGACTCTTCCTCTTTTTCAGGTTCTTTTTCTTTTTCTCTCTCTTTCTCCCCAACTTTGTTATCTACAACCTTCCCACTTCTCAAAACTGTAACAACCTTCACATCCTCGTTACATTGAGGGTTCTGAGAAGTAGAACTCTCAGCTACAAAGCCCCTTTAGGGTTTGCAACAGCCTGACTCGGAAACTTCCCCTCCTCTCTACGACTAAAAGAAGCTGCTAGTTGGCCCATTTGGGTCTCTAATTTTGAAATTGATTGGGAATGGGAATGAGTGAGTTGTGTAGAGGCCTCTAAACTTTTCAGGGTAGCTAAGACTTGTTCCTCAAAACCAGGTGTTCTTAGAGGTTGTGGTGGTTGTTGAGTCACAGATTGACTCGGATAATGGGGTGGAGGTGCTTGTGGAGCACCATAGCTTGGGTATTGGGGTTGTATCTGTGGTGGTCTATATGGTTGAACAACAGCAGGATTACTGCTGTATGTGGGTCTCACAGGTTGACTAGGATTAGATCCTCTCGGTTGACTAGACCACTGAAAATTTGGGTGAGTCTTCCACCCAGGATTGTAAGAATTGGAATATGGGTCATTCCTAGGTGGTGCAAATCCTTGAGCAGCATTAACTTGCTCTTGGACAAACTCTGGGTACTGTCCCGCCATGGGACAATACGGGGTCTCGTGATAAGGGTCAGTGCAAATATTGCACACTAAGTTGACAGGTTTCACATGGGCTTTAGAAGATTGCCCTTGTGCAGCTATTAATTGGTCAAGTTTTTGAGACAAAGCCTCTACTTGCTTCTTTGCCAAAGCTTGGGGATCCACGTCATAAATACCACCCTTTTTGGGAGGATTTTTCTTAACTAAAGAGTCATCACGGTTACCTAAAGACATCGAGGCCATATGGAAAGAATCCTCACTCAATGCTTCAAATAAAGCCCACATTTCATCCTCTCCCTTACTCAATATTGCTCCCCCACATGTAGATTTTACAGTCTGCGTGTCACCCTCAGTTAGACCTCTAACAAAAGACTCTATGCTTTGCCACTTAGGTACATCATGATGGGGGCATAACCTTAGCAGTTTTTTCATTCTCTCCCAGGCTTCATGAAATGATTCTTGTTCATGTTGGACGAAGTTTGTTATTCCTCGTCGCATTTGATGAGTTTTACCAACAGAATAAAATCTAGACAGGAATAATTTCTGAAGCTGTTCCCAAGTAGTGATAGGAACAGGTGTTTGGAGAGTACAAAGCCAATGTTTGCCCTTATCCTTTAGGGAAAATGGGAATAGAAAAAGTTTCAGGGATTCTGGATGGAAACTGCTTGTCACTTTGTGGTTGTGCTCAATATATTCCCAAGCGTAGGAATTCATACATCGCCAAGCATAATAAATACTGAGGGAGTCCTCAGGTCATCTCCACAGGGAGTGGAACTGGTCTAAATGATCCTTAGGTTTTGCTAACCAATGAATGTAAAACAAAGTGTAAAATCATGGGGGTTTTGATTGTTGAGTGGTGATTGTAGAGAATTAACTAAATTAAAGCAATAAAAGTAAATGGTAGGATTCTATGGTTTCCACTCATCCACAACCAAGCAACAAGCTTCTCTCATTAGAAATTCTTATCTTGGATCCATTGAAGAATGGTCTTTGATGGAAGATTTAACTTTAGAAGCATTCAAAACAAAGAAAGATAGGAGAATGATAGTAAATGCTCACTTAGACATTTTATCAAACACCTAGAGTGCATAAAAGTTCAAGCACAATTTGTACCAAGAATCACTTGTTCACACATTGTCAAGAAGATGCCAAACCAAGTATTTAGAAGAGATAGTGAGTATTTATCATCATTCAACTTCCATTAAAGCACAAAAAGATGAGAGAGTGTTGTTACCTTGGTTGGCGATGGGTTTCCACCATTTGAATCTTACCTTGGAGGCTTAGAACTCCATTACAACTAGTTAATGCAACATAAAAGCAAGAACAACAACAATAAATGTAAAACTATTGATTACCAATTGAAATTGTAGCCTTACAACACAAATACAAAAGTAAAACAAACTAAATCAAACTTACAAACAAGAAATATAACAAGAACTAGCTAAAAACTACACTACTCCTAAAACTAAGAGAGTAAACTAAGCTAAACTAACTAAAAACCCTAGAAAACTAAGAGAGTCCCCTAAAACTAAGTGGGAGTGCTTTCATTCCAGCTGCAAAATGTGGTATTTATACCCCCTTAGGGTTACAAGAGAATGGGAGATGAAAAGACCAAAGTAACCTTGCTTAAAAACTCAAAATACACAAAACTGCTGCAAAATCGGGGTTCAGTACCTGTACTCAAATTTCAGTACCGGTACTCAAACCTTGCTGCCTTTAGAAATAGCATCGAGTACCAGTACTCAAATTTCAGTACCGGTACTCAAATGCAAAAGTTGCCTAAAAAGTTGTCCCGACTTCAAATGCTCATAACTTTCTCGTCCGGAGTCGGATTTTGACGTTCTTTATATGCACGCAAAGCTTGAGAAGTCTCCTTTCCAACCATGGTGGTCTCATTGTATGATTCAATCTTTGAAGACTTCCAAGGTCCCACTTTGCATGCCAAAAAGCATCCATTTAAGCGCATTCAACCTACAAAGGCTCAAAAACAACAAAAGAGTCAAACGCACCTATTTACAAGATAAATGGCTCAAGTATGTACAAAATGATGGGAATAATGCAATAAAAGTATGCAATATTATGGTGCAATCAGAAACCCTGAATTCTAATAGTAGAACAGATCCCTAAGAATTCCTGCAAATGGTCGTATGAGTTTTCTCTATCTAACCCATAGAAAGTAGGAAGCATTTGAATGGTAGCATGCTTAATCTCGTAGATGAGATTCTCAAGATTTGGGATTTGGATACAGGAGAGTGGATTAAAACTATTAGGCATAAAGTGATCCCTAAGAGTTTTTAGACCTGGTGGGGCTTGAATAACCTCTGCAGGTAACATCATATTTCGCGCAGATGATTCAGCCATTTCAAAATTATGCAAAGGTACGGACTCACTGGATTGTCTCAGAGAGGCTCTAGTATCTCTCAGAGTTCTTTCTAACTCAGAGTCAATAGGTATTACGTTTAAGAACAATGACCTTCTACCCCGCATAAACTAAAGTCTCCACAGATAATCACGGAATTATAAAGCAATTGGTGAAACAGTTTAGCTTTAGCTTTTAATTGTTATTTTAAGCGCGCGGGAGTGAAGCTCCCAATTCCTAATTTCAGCAACCTGTAAGTTAGAGATAGAAAATAAATAAATAATATATATCTTAATATATATAAACAATATAAAAGAATGTATCTAAGTAATATTAACAGTATTAAATTATCCAAAAAAAAAAATATTAACAGTATTAATATTTACGACTAAAATTAAGTCTAATGGTTTCTTTTCAAATAAACCGTAATATTCCCCGGCAACGGCGCCAAAATTTGATCGTCTGGGAACAAGGGAGATTATTCCTTGTTAATGATCAAGATTAATATATTTATAAAACCGTGTGTTTGTTAATCTCAATTCAATTCTGATTGGTGAGCACAAGTGTCGAACCACTGGGAAATATGTAGATTTAAAATGAAAAAAACTATTAGAATTAATTAAAGTGAAAGAATAGTGTCAATTTAATTTGGTGGTGAAAATAGCTTCAATTGGGTTGAAGCTAAAATGCTGAATTTAATTAAGCTGATTTAAAACGCGATTTAATTAATGGAATGAGCGGAACTTGGGTGAGAAGTCCATTGAATACCAAATATGCAGTTTAGTTATAAAATCCACGATATAGTAATTATGTATGGTGGTTCATCCAACTACAAGAAGGAATCCCCAAAAAGATGATGAATACAGGACCGGCAGGTTTATCCTTGAAAAGAATGGAATATCACTATCCACCTTAATTGGGGATAAAACATGCTGGTTTATATTCATCCCAATAAGTACCATTGCATAATTATATAATTGCAATCACAGATATACAATTATATTATATTATATTTAGCGATAGTGTGCGGTAAACCTTCACAACTATGCAATCACATAATACAAATAAATAGATGTTTATAAAATATAATTGCATAAAGAATCCAACTTCATCCTCACCCAAGCTTGGAGTATTAGCTACACATCAATGGAGGAGAATATCATTTATCTATGACAAGCTCTAAGGGTTCACGGGATGGAGAAAAGTGAAAATAAAACAGAAAGTAAATAACTGAAGAAATAAAGAAAAAGTGACTGAAATAAATAAAGAAAATGGCGTAAGTAAATAAAGAAAATGATTTAAATAAATAAAGAAAATGGCGTAAGTAAATAAAGAAAATGGCTTAAATAAATAAAGAAAATGACAGTAAAAGTAAAGAACAATTCTCAAGTGAGAATTGAGCCATGTATTAAAAAGGAAAATTGCAGAAATTAAAGTGCAGAAATTAAAGACTGAATAAGTAAAGAACAATTCTCAAATGAGAATTGAGCCATGCATTAAAGGAAAAATTGCAGAAAAGTAAATTACAGAATAAAAAACAGAATTGAACTGTAAGATGAAGTCTATTAAAATTGACAGAGTAATGATTCAGAGCAAAAGTCACGAACCCTCTTTAAGTCACCCAAACACGTGTATATATAGAATGAAATTACAAAAGACGAAAATGCCCTTAAAATATCTCAAAATATCTAAAACAGCCCACAGCTGCCTCAGGTCTATCGATAGCGAAGTTGGGCTATCGATAGAACTTCTATCGATAGCGAGACTTGGCTATCGATAGTCATGTTGGCTCTTTGCTTTGAATTTGTAGAAATTCTTCTGCAGCCTTTCGCACTTCATTGCCTATCGCTGATCTTTATGAAATGCTTCTCACTTGTGATGATAATCAAGACTTCATGGGTGACGGCTTCGCATTTATATAATCTGCACAGTTTTCTTGTAAAAGAGAATTTAACCAAGTTATACAGATTTTATACAAAACAAGATATTATTACGCAACTATTTATATAAGAGAACACAGTAATACCATAAATTGAAAGCATGATTGTGATACAATCAATTATCGAAAATTTGCCCATGAAGATAGCCATTACCGATAATGCTTCATGCCATTATCGGTAATGGTCATCTTCCTCACCTAGAACCGACTTGCAACAATTTTCAAATCCTCTTCTAGATTACTCAAAATGCAAAATAAGCTTTAAATAATCCCTTTAAAACCTTATATTATCAATTTAAAACTTAAATTTGTTTACAACTTAACTGGATCAACATTGATCCATTTTCAAACTTCTCATTAAAGCTTATGCGGAAATTGCCATGGCTGGTGTACACTGTAACCCTCAACCCAGCTCCTTTAAAGTTCAAAATAACTCTTCAAAAATTAAATAAACCCTTTATGTATTATAACTTAACATTGATTTGAAAAATAAATCAAAAACCAAAGCTCAAAAAAAATCATCCTGTAGACATCCATTTTTGACCATGGGTATGATCATTAATGGTTGCCTATGATTAGAGGTGAAATAGGGTGTTAAAACCCTAAGTTACCAGTTCTACCCTCATGAGTAGTTAGGTAGAAGTCATTATCACATGTAGATTTTTAGGTCAGATTGAGTCGGTTCTTTTTGCATTTAGTTTTTATAGAGTCTAGGAACATCCCTATAAAATTTCATGGCATTCTGAGTCTAGCTTGATAGAAAATAAGGCCTTTTGTGACTTGAAGGGCAGTATTGTCCTTTGAATCACAAAAGCTCTGAATGACTGTCGATCTTGTCTCGAATGGTCTCGAGGCTTTAGCATAGATATTTAAGGTGTGTTTGGTAGCTAAGTTGATCAATGGCAAGGTCTGTTAAGCCTTCTGTCTCGTGTTTGGCTCTTAAGGCTCGAAAGGCCCTTTCAAGCTCATATTAGGGTTTCGACCGGAAGTGACCGGGATTCGATCTTTTTATCAAACCAAAGCCTTCAAAGGCTTCAAAACACTTTATTAAAACGTTTTAAAACTTTTTTCGAGAAGAAGAAATGATTTCGAGAGCGATTGGTTAGCAGATTTCAAAACCATAATTTGGGCCCGGCAGGCCCTAAACAGCTAATCGGTCGACTTTTCCCTAAAAATTTGACTTTGGTCAATGCATTTTCAATTCAAACACTTCTTAAAACATGGAGAATCGTATCACGATCGTTTCGGCGCTTGAATCGTTGAATTTGGACTTAAAACGAGCCCAAAAAGCGGAAATCGGGTCAAAACGGGCTGAGACAGGCCCAAAATAGGGCAAAATTGGGCGAGGGAATGGATGACCGTCCACCCATGGACGGCCAACCGTCCCTAGGTGGATGGTCAACGATCCCTTTGCCCAGTTTTGCTAATTTTCAGTGTTTTATTTCGTGCCAGGACTCTTCCAAGCCTTGCCATGTGTCCAATTCGACCATGAGGACTTTGGGATGAGTTTGAAGACCTTAGAAGGCTGGTTTAGAGCCTTTGGATCATTCCTAGAAGATTTAAACTCAACCATTGATCAAATTCAGGCTTCCCTATAAATAGAGAGCTCTGAAATCAGTTTTAACACACACAATTAGCATTAGAGAGCTAGCTTGGAGAGTAGAGGCTTGAGCATTGCACAAGCTTCCCCCATAGCACTCTTAGCTATACTTTTGAAGTCCTTTGGAGGTTGGAGAAGGGCTAAGAGCAAGGGAGAAGAAAGTAAAGGTTAGTCATTGTGTTTATTTGTAAAGTTTGCATATTTTCTTATTCTTATTCTTCTTCTTCTTCTTCCTCTCTTCTTCTTCATTGTTCATGCTAAAATTAGGTGTTTAGGATAAAGTGTTCATATTAGGGATTAATTTATTAGTATGCATAATAGGGATTAGTTTTAGGATTTGTTATATAAAAATGCATGATTAGGATAGAAGTTTTGGTATATCTTTTTATCGTTTTCTTTTCTTCTATGATTATGGATTAGGTGTTTTATATGTTAGTAAGCATGATAAGAATTTTTTTATAGGAATGCATGTTTAAGTCTCTTATGTTAGTAATCATATTAGGATGTTAGTTTCTTTGAGTTTAGCATTAACATTGTTTTTATCATAAATTATTTTCATCACTTGGAATGATTTGATTGACATATAAAATGTATTCGAGGGAGAATGCAAAGGTAAGTATCTTCCTTTGTGATTAAATGAGTTATGAGAAGTATGATTATGATGCCATGTTTTGATGATAGTTTTAGTATGCATATTAGGTTGCATGTTAGTCATTTTTACCTTTTTTATTTGCTATTTTCATGACCTTTAATGCATTTTAAAAAGTGTGTTCAAATCTGTACATGAATTGAAAATACTTTTAAAGTGTATTAAATATCATTTTTTAGGCCTAAATTAACTTAGAAACATGCCTAGGTTCACATAGAATAACTAGATTGCATTTAGGACATTTTTTCATGCATTGTTAGTATTGTTTGGTGCATTTTTTGTTAGTTTTATTTAAATTCCAGCATGCATATAATTAGTATTTTAGGTATTTAGACTAACTTAGGACTAGCTAGGAACCCTAGGATTAGGGAGGTTACTTAACCTCGCTTAGGACTGTCCTTTGTTGTAAGAATTAAGATAGCAATTGAGTTCTACCTAATTTAGGAGTCTACTTCGAGAACAACTCTAAAAATAAGTGATTTTGAAAATGTTTAAAATGGAATAAAATTCCATCTTTTATGCAAAGAAAAGTGTTTTGATCAAACCTAAACTCTCGAAGCTAGAGTCCTAGATAAGATAGAATCCTTTTGGCTATATAGTTCATTACAATAGGAGAATCCTAGGTAATTGAACTACGTGGACTTTGATCTTTATCAAGAAAAGGTAATCGAACTACGTGGACTTTGATCTTTATCAAGAAATTGGTAAGGTACGTAGGCAGTCAATAGGGCGCAAGTCCAATCTTAGGTTGACTCTTGTCTCCTAAGATCATTAGGTTTCTTTTATACTTTTGTACTATCTATTATTATTATTATATATTATTATTCATATTTTGTGGTTGATTAGATAAATAGCATTGTTGTGATAAGATTTTGATAAAACCCAAACTTAATTAGGAGACCTTTAATTAGGGCGAGGTGGGTGCCTACAAGGAGTTCCTTGGAACCTTCCCACTTCGTAACCTAGCCGCCGAATCCAACTTTGAATCAAAGACCATGCTTTTCCAAAATATGGGGTCAATGTTTTATTGAAAATAAAACTCTTTTTGTGGTTTCCTTGTTCCCTAAAAATAAGGTGGTGACTCCTAGTTTTTTACAAACTTTTATCATTTTTCAAAACCCAATCTTGAGTGGATAATAGAGAAGGATAAACGTGGATAATAGAGAAGGATAAATCAAGATGGATAATGAATAATCCACAATCCACTCAAACATCAAGTGAACGACGGCCTCTTGATCCCTCGGGATCCGGTGTGGCTGGTTCACACATCCATGGCTGCCGTGAGCCTTCACCCTCAGTATGTCTGCTTGAAATTCCATAGTAATACGTCCCAAACAACTGATTTGTTACATGCAGACTCAAAACAACTTAACCCATTCACCAATTGAAAATAAGACACAAAAACGTGCAAGTATTTCGACATTTACAGCCCAGAGATTTCATGCTAAAAACAAGGATCTCACATGCAATGTTTTCAGGCTTCAAAATACAACAAATCAGGCCATCGCATGTTTGAATCTACCCTAGTATACCACCACAGCTATGGATCCGTTACATGCAAACCCAAAAATACATAAACCACCGTTTGAAAATCAGTTTTGAAACAAAGTCCACCATAACTCAAAAGATCAAGGTTCGGATCATGCAAATAACTCATTTAAATTTACATGCATGTCAAATGCATTCATAAATCTCAAAAATACTTTGCATGTGATTGCACCATAATATTGCATACTTTTATTGCATTTTCCCATCATTTTGTACATACTTGAGCCATTTATACTTGTAAATAGGTGCTTTTGACTCTTTTGTTGTTTTTGAGCCTTTGTAGGTTGAATGCAAATAAATGGATGCTTTTTGCATGCAAAGTTGGACCTTGGAAGTCTTCAAAGATTGAATCATACCATGAGACCATCGTGGTTGGAAAGTAGACTTCTCAAGCTTCGCGTGCATATAAAGAACGTCCAAATCCGACTTCGGACGAGAAAGTTACATGCATTTGAAGTTGGAGCACCTTTTAGGCATTCTCTGCAATTTTGTACCGGTACAGTCATTTTTGTACCGGTACAAAATACTAATTTTGGAGGCAGTAAGCTTTTGTACCGGTACAAAATCCCCTGTACCGGTACAAAACCACGAGAACCCAGATTTTCAGCTTGTAATATATCTTTTTGATGAGGGGCAAAGTGGGGATTTCAAGGGCACTTTAGGGCACGAATTGGGAGCCTATTTAAAGGCATTTTCAGCCATTTTGCAGCCTCTCTCCATAATTCCATTAGGTTTAGGTTAGGTTTTAGTTGTTCTTCATTTCTTAGCTTAGGATTAGCTTAGTTTAGTTTTAGTTTTGCATTTCCTTTGTTCATTTCACTTGTAAGCCTTAGTTTAGGTTGTTCTTACTCTTGTATTTCAGTTGTAAAGCTATTTTATCATTTGGTAATCAAGTTATTAGCATTTATTTCTTGTTTCTTGCATTTACCTTGATTGTTCTTGCATTTATGGCTTTCTAAGCACCAAGGTTGGATTCAATGGTGGATTTCCACCCCACAACAAAGGTAATATGATTTTCTCCATTTTTGTGCTTTGAATGTTGGTTGGATGATATCAAATGCTCTTTATTTCTTGAAACCACTTGGTTTTGTATCTCTTGACCATTTGTAGACAAGCTTTGGCTTGGCACAAATGGTGCTTGAACCACATGCACTCCAAGTGTTTGCTAAAATGCCCCAATGAGTATTTTTCATTATTCAACCCCATTTTCCTTGTGTTTTGTGTTTGAATGGTTATAAATGTTTTCATATTTGAATCCTCTTGGTTTGGCATCTTCTTGACAATGTGTTAACAAGTGATACTTGGTACACATTGTGCTTGAATTTATATGCACTCCAAGTGTTTGATGAAATGTTCAAGAGAATATTTATTTCCATTTAGCACCATTATGCTTTTATTGCTAAATCCTCCATCAAAGACCATTCTTCAATGAATCCTAGATGAGAAATCATTGTGAGAAATACATGTTCCTAAGTTGTGGATGGAATGAAACCCAAGAATCCAACCCTTTACATTTTATTATTGTTAGCTTAATTTAATTAGTTCTCTACAAAACACTCAACAACAATCAACCCCCCCATGATTTTACACTTTCCTTGCATTCATTGGTTTGCAATACCTAAGGATCATTTAGACCAGTTCCACTCCCTGTGGAGATGACCTGAGGACTCCCTCAGTATTTATTATGCTTGGCGATATTTGAATTCCTACGCTTGGGAATATAATTGAGCACAACCTCAAGAAGACAAGCAGCATGCAAGTTGGATCCTTTCAAATTCAGCAAAAACAAAAGTTACTTGAGAGATTTAGAAGAAGAGAGATGGAAGAGTTCAAGCACAAAAGCTGAAACTTACCTTTAATGGAGGGAAGGAAGGATTCCGGTGGTCTGCACTTCACTCCGGCAGCTCCCTCTTTCTCACTCTACACTCGGCTCTCTCTCTCCCAAGCTTTTCACAAACTAAAAGTGTAATGGGAAGAAGCCAGCTACGAGTTTAAAAAGAGAGACTAGGGGCTGACTTGCAATATGTAAAAATTTAATTTCTTTATTTTGCAAGAGGTCCTTTAACTTATATAAAAATTTAGAATTTTCCCCCAACACTTTATCATTTTTTTTTTAAATTTCAAACTTCTCAATTTATAAAATACACTTCAAAATATGAAATCTCTACATTTACAAAACACCACAAAATTATAGATAATCTAAAAAATAATCATTAAAATTTTTTGGGTTATCACATAATATATATATTTAAACCAAATTCCAAAGCGTGCAGGTAAAGTTATAACATGTGGCATATGAACGTATCAAGTATCATTTCAAAAACAATCACAACATACATCCAAAACAGGAGTGAAGTAGATAAACCATATGCCATCATAATGTATATAAAACAATTCTCAAGGCACGTCATGTTCAAGTTTAAATACATTTTTATGTCATGGCTGATGAATAACATTTCTATTTCAAAATATTCAATCCAAACCAAAATCAAGGGAACGGTAGTAAGAATATCACAACGTCTTTCTCTTATATACATATATCTAGGAAATCAGGCATATGTGCTTTAAAACAAGAATTTCAGTTATATAGATATAAACAATTATCACCATATGCCCTTATCAAGTGTTTCCATAAAACATGCATTAGGAAAGTCTGTCCCCCAGTTTTATATACACATCATACCCAGTTATAAGTAGCTTGCTAGGAAATATAAACAAGTTCTCAAATCGTTTCATTTCTGTGCATTAGTTTCATTTCATAAACGTACCACACAAATCGATAGTTCTTAAACTAGTATATTCCATGTGTTCATTTGACAAGTTAATAATCCATAGAGTTCTTAAACATTTGTAAGTTATAACATTCTCAAGTATGATTAACATCCATATAGTTCTCAAAACAGTTGTGAAACAAACGCATTATCATTAACAGTAAAAGATTACTTATCCCTACCTTAATGCAATGGTGTTTCTAATCCTTTGCGGCTCCACAAGCCTCTCAAATGCAATGCTCATGCACCAATGCAAGTTGTCCTCCAAAGGACCTTTCGAATTGAAAAATAACAAGCAAACAAAATAAGGTGCAAAGGATCCTAAATTCCCAAAAGCAAAACAACCCTCAAAACTAAGCATTTACGAGCTTAAGACCCAAAAGCTCCAAAATAATAACCCAAAGGCTTAATGATTTCAAAGCACATTCCCAATAACGATTTGGCATTGCGTGCCAAATCCCATGGCTAAAAGCCAAGAGGTTTTAGGAAACAAGCCTTAGAAAACCAATGATCAAACAGAAGGGGTAAAACTGATATTATCAAAATATTTCTCTTTCCAAAACTAGTTTATCTCCAAGACTATTAAAATTGAAAACTATGCATCACAAGCTTTTTGAACATATAAAGTACGCTCAAAACAGAGTTCGTATGTGAAATATATGAAGAAAAGAATATCAAATGAAGAAAATCAAGAAGCAAGACTCATTACTGGAAAAATAAACAAGCGGTACCGGTACTAGTTTCCTTGGTACTAGTACAAAAACTCTCCGTCCGAAAAATAAATACACGGTACCGGTACCAATCATCCCTGTTGCACAGGTTTGAGCAGCGATAAGGTTTTTCTCCATTTTTAACCTTAAAAAATTCTTCAAAACTCAAAATCAAGTTCCCAAAACTTAGGATCAACTTTAAACAACCTCAAACATGCTTGATCTACCTTTTAAACTTGAAATGAAAGATCAAAAGTAAAGATTTATCAAGATCAAAGTTCGAAACCCATTAAACCCAAAATAAACCAAACATACATACTATCAAAACTTCAACCCTTCACAAATCCACCAACTTAAACATAAAACAACTCCAAAACACCTTCTAATCACCATTACACAACCAAAAACCCAAGACTAACCTTTTAAACCCTTTAAATCTGAGAATACCCCAAAGAAAAGGAAAGAAAATCCATTACAAACAAGCATGAACTCACCTTAGCCACAACAAAGACAAAGTTCAGTGAGAATTTGGCAAGAACTTGGTGACTGCATCTCCTTCCCACAACCATTCTCTCTCTCGGCCCTCTTGCTCTCTCTCAAGCACAAATGCAAGAATGAGAAGTAAGGATTTTGTTTTGGGGTTTTTAAACATTGGGTATTCTTCAAAAGTTTTTGTAAAGGGCTTTGTTTATTTTCAAAATCACCCCAAACTAAATAAATAATAAAAAAATATACTTTTTAAAAGTTTTGGGTTATCACAACTTATCTCCATTTTTTTGCCAGTTAGGATTTACGTGACTACCGTTTAATCCACATCAACTTTTTGTCCACTTATTTAATGCATGTCTCTAATTTGTCATTTATTAAAAATTTTTAAATAGTATGAGTATGAAATTGAGAAAAATAAAAGTACAATGACCAAATTGAAAAACACCACAAAGTCCAGGGTACAAAACTGCAATTAACCGAAAAAAGAAAAGAATAAGACAAATTACACCGACTCCCTGTATTATTAGCATTTTATCCATATGATTTTTAGTTATGACACATTGACCCTTGTTATGAAAACCCATATTTTTATATTATTATTTATATGTTTTTAAATGATGTTTTGTATTATTTTGGAAAAAAAATTGCAAAATGCCCAACATGTCCTAAAGTATTTTAAGACAAAACACTTAGTCTATTTCTTCATTTTGGCTGAATGTGTGTGAGGTAAAGGGAGAGTGAGCCATAAGAAAAAGAGAGGTACGCCAGAGTTAGTCGCTGGAGTTCGCTGTTTTTACGTCGGGATCATCGAAGGTGAGCACTTTTCCATATTTAGCTTCGTTTCATTTCCCATTTTCTTTTGGTTTTTAAACCCATTTGGGCATTTTCGGATTTTTGGAAGAGTGTTGTTGTAATAACCCAAGTTTTATTTTCCTTTTATATATGGATATTTTATTGGTTTTATAATTTAAAAAAAAAAAACTTTATAAAATTGTAGTTTTGCCACTCCCTATATAAAGCCTGTTAGCCCTAAGGTCTTTGACCTTATTTTGATGATAACTAAACCATATATTTTATTTAACAAGTGGTTGAGTGTTGTGTCTCTATAGATTCAAAGTTACATCTTATTGGAGCTCTCATCAACATTCATCAAGCAAATTTAATGCGCAAATTTTTCCTTCAAGCTCATGAAGTTCAAAGCTTAAAGCTCATGAGATTCAAAGCTTAAAGATGAAGTCATTCAAGAAGTTCAATCCTTGAAGATCAACTTGAAGACTTGCTCAAGCTTATGAAGACCTTTTGAAGTCAAGTTGCTCTCATTGTGGTTAGGAACTCTTTGTAAGGTTTCTCTAATGCTCAATGTTGCATAGCTCAAGAGAAAACTGTTTCCATCTCTTTGTGCATTAGCATTTATGCTTGAAAATGTTTTCAAAATTGGCAAAAATTGTTTTGGAACACTTAGTTAACTTGCCCAAGTGTTTTATGTTGATTTTAACTTAAGAATTTTGAAATATTAACATTTCAACTTCCCTAGTTGACTAACCCTTTTGTCCTAGTCGACTAAGTGAAGTCCAGAGGCAATATTTTGAGAAATTCTAAGTTAGTCGACTAAGCACCCTGGTCTAGTCGACTATGTTAGAAGTATGCCCTAAAACCAATCCTAAAGGGTATATTGAGTT
>JAESVK010067190.1:0-12890 GCA_017140935.1 Hamamelis virginiana
TAACAGAATATGTTTGTTAGGTTGTGATCAACCTAACATTTTTTTAATGTTAAGTTGAAAACAACGCAACAAAATCAATAAAATGTACCTATTAATGTGTTGCGTTACTTCCAACCTAACATTCCGGGAATGTTAGGTCGTCTTCTACCCAACATTCCTAGAATGTTGGGTTTTGTGTAACGCAACACCACGGAATTTTGCAAAAAAAAAAAACAAAAAAAAAACCACTATTAAAGCTTCTAAAAACTTACATCATCACTGTTAGTTGCTTCATTAAGCTCCATCATTAAGTTTTAAGAGAGAAAACCATCATTAAGCTTTGATGGTGAAAAAAAAATCAAGAGAGAGAGAGAGGGCTGCTGCGTGAGAGAGAGAGAGAGAGAGGGAGAGAGACGAGGTGGAGACGAGAGAGGAATTGTTGTGCGGCTGCAAGTGAGATGATGGAGGGAATGGGTGATCGATTAGGGTAGATTGCAAAATGGGATGGGGATATAAACCTAATGAACAAATATTTGGGCTAGAGTTATTTTAGGGAATGCATGGGTGGTACTTATAAATTATTAGGCTTTACTTAACATAAGGGGTGGGCAAATAGTTCGGGGGGGTTGCATTATCCGCTCCCATTACTTATTAGCCAAGTCAACTCAAAGTAGCAGGCAACCCAAAATTTTCGCCTCACAGGCCCATTTTCTCAGGGTCTCATATTTTCACTCACTTTGCAAAATTCAATATAGAAGTTGTGTAAAAAATTGATCATTGGATTCATTAATTGGATTAACTTGTTTGTCTCATGCATGTCATGTTAAGTCCATCGAAAATATTTAAGAATTACTTCATTTATAAATTTTTCTTTTTAAAAAAAAAAAATATCACATTAATGTATAAAGTAATTCTTAATCTTATATAAAAAGGGTATTTAATTCAATGGTGGGTTTCTAAAAAAATACGACTCCAATGTTAAATTTTGCAAAGCATGTGTAAAAATATGAGTCCATATAAATTACCTATTCCACTATTACCATGGGGGTGAAGATCCTCTTTTTACCCAGTTCTCTCCTTGGCTATCTTGGCTAACAATCTCATGCTGCCTCCTCACCTAATTAATAATCCTAAGGTTGAGAATTGAACAGCAAGTTGGAGCTTTAAAGGGCATTGAAACTTGAGCCCTGTAACAAAAAAAAAAATTCATTTTAATATAAAGTGCACTTCCATACGGTCAGTTTCAGAATATATTTTGAAAAACAAACCGTTGGATAAAACACTCCCATTATAAATGACATGACTGCCAAATGGTCAGTTTTTGAAAAATCTAACAGCAAATATTGTGACATGTTATAGAAAAAAAAATACAGTTTTTCATTACGACATTTTTAAAAAATCTACGGTTGGATGATTGTAAATTTTTTGACAAAAATGACTTTCATAAAAGGGACATCTCATCCAACGGTCAGTTTCAATGAAAAACTGTGACTTTTTTTTTTCTTCGAAATGTACGTCACAATTTTTGCAGTCAGATTTTTCAAAAATCGATTGTTAGATCACAGTGATTTTTGGCAGCCATGTCATTAGCAAGGGGAGTATTTTATCTAATGATCGGTTTTTCAAAAATATATTCTGCAACTGACCCTATGGAAGTGCACTTTATATTAAAATAAATTTTTTTATGTTGCCCATCAAGTTTCAACGCCCTTTAAAGCTCCAACTTCCTGCTGAATTTTCAATCTTAAGATCCATAGTTTGGTGAGGTGGCAGTAAGAGATTGCTAGCCAAGGAGACAACTTGGCAAGGAGAGGATCTTCACCCATTAGGAAGGGCATCAAATAAACTCATTTTGATGGCGGGCAAGTCATAGAATAATGTCTGCAACGAGTAGTACCTAGCCCTTGCAGAAGCTTTATCTTCGGATGCATTGAGCCATAAGATTGTGAGATTAATGTCAGAGGACTAGCTCCAAGTGCTAAAGGATATGAAACATTGGCACACAGTGCCAAATGATGCATTGCTAGAGAGTGTGGGTGATTTTCCAGAGATAATGAGCAATGAGAATTTAACATGAAAATTGATCGATTGAACATGCGAGTGAAGCAGCCTCAAGTGAGGAGGGTTACAAAAATGTGGTTATTTGCAGCATTATTTTAAGATTATTCCCGCAATAGAGAAACAAGCTATCAATTTTGTTAAGGTTTTGATAATATGCATGGCTTAATGTGACTCTATGCTAAGTTGTGGTGAGATATGTCTTCGATCACTATCATGTTCATTATTATTATTAGGGGAAATTATACTTTCCCCCTCCCTTCTGAACTATTGGTCCTTTTCACGTTGGTCTCCAATAGTTTCGATTGCAATAATGTGTCATCTAAACTATTAGATTGTAACAAATTGCCCCTTTCTGCCATTAATGATGTTAGACTTGTTTTTTTTTTTTTTTTTTTTTTTTTTTTTTTATGCAGTAGTCTAAAAGCATATCAGCGAAGTTTCATGTTTTTTCTCAATATATTTTATTTATTATGAATTTTGTTTACTGTATGAAGAAAAAAAAATCACAAAAATTAATATATATTGAGAAAAATCGTGAAACTTCACCGATATATTTATAGACACATTAGCAATTCAAGATAAATAATGCCTAAAGAATTAACAAGTCTAACATCATTTTTTAGTTAAAGAAACAAATAACTAACTGGCAGAATGGGATAATTTAATACAATCTAATAATTTATGGAGCACATTGCTACAATCGAAACCCAACAAAAAAACGACCAATACTTCAAGGGGACAAAGTATAATTTTTCCTTATTATTATCATCACCAGCATTTTTTATAGAAGAAGCATTAATATTATGGACTGTTGTTTGGTAAGAAAGAAATTTCTCTGAAATTCCTATGAGAAGTTAATGCATAAGTGGTTAGGAAATTTGGACAATATTATAATAATTTGATTTTGAAATATTAGGCCACATAAATTGCTATATGATTCCAGTTACAAATTTTACCATCCCATCGGAATAATATCAATAAAAGAATTAGAATTCTCCATATGATGAATTCTGTTTGGTTGGTCAAGTGTAAAAAAATAATGATCAAATGACCTGAAATAATATAGCTAGTATACTTTTCTCGAAACATTCTCAAAAGCTTTTTCACAATCAAAATTATTATAGGAATAAATTCATCCCATTAAGCTAATTTTTAAATCAAACCCATGAAATGGATGGCACCATTTACAGCATTTTATGTTCTTTCCATGACATGGTGAGGGTTGGCAATATTACCATATTTATAAAACAAATATTCCATGAATAAGATATATACATCCTCTTAAACATATACTCATTGAAGGTATTAATTAACCTACTGCTAAAGTCTCTCGATGGTTGTACTAAAGACTTGGGTTCAAATCCTGCCTTCATCCGTGTAGGGAGGGAAAAGGGAGAGCTAAACCCTATTGTGTAGTAGCTCATGAGCCCAATGCTTATGGACCCAAAAAAGAAAATCATACTACTCCTTATGTATTTATCACGTAATTGGGACTATATTGTATTTAGAAAGACGCATAGTCTGACTCACAAAATAATTTCTCCATAATCAATATTAAGCTAGTAATACTAGATAACAGTAATCCTATATATCCCAAAAAGTATTCTAAACGAATTCAAATCCTTTATTAATTATAAAAAAAGAATTTCGTAAAAAAGAGATGGTTGGATCCACGCATTCGACCCATAAAGTGGGCCTGATTGTTTAATCATTCGATCCATAAATGAGCCTTAATCAATCCACACATTGGACATCTAGTCCAATTTGAAACACAAAACCTAATCAATGAACAACTTGGGTCCAGTCCAAAACAAAAACCACTTCCTTTACTTTAATCCATAGTTATCAGAACCGGACCGGACATCGACCTGGACAAGAGGCCGGGTGGTCGGGTCACTGGTTCAACCACCGGATCAATGGTCGGACCAGTGATATAATTAAATAGTTAAAAAATATATATATATATATATATATTAATGAAAAAAAAAATTCTAAGCTAACACATCATAAATATGTATTTTTAACATAAACACTCTTCTAGTCTAATACTATTTAACAACTAAAATTTCAAACAGTTCAATTATTAATATTATTATTTTTAAAAAGTCCAATTTTCTAATTGACTTTGATTATTAAGCCTGTGTACAGAGGCACAATATTAGTACATTCCATTAGCAAGTATAAGCAAGCACAAATTAAAAGCACAATTACATAGTATTTCATTTTAATTGATGTCTTATATAAACCTGATGTAATTTTGGTGATGAATGGACAATAAAACCCCTCAAATTATAAGTGATTGTGTTTGAAAAAATTGGAAAATTGGTCATTTCAATTATTTTTTTAAACCCCTTAAAAAACCGCCCGGTTCACATAAACCTGCCCGGGTCACACGGTTCACTAAAACCCGCTCGGGTTGACCCGTTTTCTATGGTTTTTTTACTTAAACGGTCCAATTGCCAACCCAGTCCGGTTCTATGGCGGGTTCACCGGTCCGACCGGCCAGGCCGGTCCAGTTCTCATAACTATGCTTTAATCCAAACCCAAAACATTATCCTCCATTGACTAACATGCATATATGTGGTCCACTCGTTATCATTTTACTTAATATGGGTGGAGCTTTCAGATAAAGTAAGCAACTAACCCACTACCCAAAAGGCCAAAAGTATGGAATAGCTAAAAGCTGTGCAAGCACTCATTCGTATGAATCATATTGGAATTGCAAAACCCAGAAAAAAATAGGGACATGGATATTGAAGAAGATTGTTTTCATGAAACCAGCTTCACGGACCAACATGGTCAATTACGAACCATAAGGGTCCCCGTGGTGCAGGAACTTGCACGTCAAGGGCTCAAGTCCTTGCCCGAGAGGTACATAAGGGTGGAGTCACCAGCTGGTCCGGTGGCTTCACCTCTTCTTGTGGATGTTGTCTCAACTGAGACACATTCACTTCCATGGATAAACATGGATAAATTACGGGGCGGGTCAGGAATAGAGGGTCGAGCCCAAGAGCTAGCCCAGCTAGCAAGTGGGGTAAAAGAATGGGGTATGTTTTTAATAAAAGATCATGGGATATCGTCTTGTACGTTACAAGATGTGAAGGATGCTGTGAAGGGATTTTTTGGTCTGTCTTTTGAAGAGAAGAAAGCAAGCGTTGGATCGTATAGGAGTGTGGATAATATGGGTTATGGCCGAGGTTTTGTGAAATCAGTTGATCAGAAATTAGATTGGATTGATCGTCTCAATATGAAGGCAGCACCTAAAGGATCAACTGATGGACTCTGTGTTTGGCCTCAGAAACCATCCAATTTCAGGTACTATAAAAGAAAAATGGCACTTTTTGTATCTTCAATTTTGGGATGAGTATCAATGTCGTCCCTAAATTTTATTTAAGAAGTTTACCCATAGGTTCTATTTATAAATTTTGTTTATCCAAAAATCTCACCATCTTTTCATTTTACCCATAAATCTTTTTTAATAAAAAATGCATCAGTTTGTTCTTTGATTTTACAGAAACTAATCATTTTGCAAAAAACTGATGCATAGATCAGTTTTTTGAAAGTGCTCGGAGCATAGATCAGTTTTTTGGACTTTTGGATAAAATTAAACTGAAATTTGGACTTTTGGATAAAAAATAACTCAAAATGGGACTTTTGGATAATTTTCTCATTTTATTTTTACTCGATTTAGTCCAATTTTTTTTAAAGTTGTATCAATGTGGAACATTAACAGACGGAATTAATATTCAATCTGTTAAAATTGACGGCTGCTAATTGGATTGTTGATGGAATTAATATTAACTGATAGGCAGCCCAATCAGTAACCATAAATTTTAACAGACAAAATGTTAATTTCGTCAATTAATGTCTCAACTTGGTACAACTTTAAAAAATTTGAACTAAATTGAGTAAAAATAAAGTTTAGAAATCACATTGGTATTCACTCCAAAGTTGAAGGTATTAAAATGTCATTGTCTTTACTATATATAAATTGGTAGTTAATTAATATCGATATATAGTTTGGCCCATTCAATTATTATCAATTTAAACAAAATAATCCTATAATTCTAATTCCAACACATTAATCGTCTATAATTTTTATTTGTAAGATTTTTTATCTTCTTGTCACTCAACTGGCAGATTCCTTAACGAAAATTGACATTAAGCTCATAGACTAGCTCATAATGTATTTACAAGCAAACCGATGAAGTTTCATGTTTTTTTCACTATTTTTTAATATTTATGAATTATATTTGCTATTTACAGTAAATAATTCACAATAACTAATATATATTTAAAAAATTATAAATTTCACTTATATACGTAAAGATACATTAGCAATCTAAAATAAATACTGCATGAAAAACTGACGAGTTTAAGGCTATTTTTCATCAAAGAATCGAATGATTTCCTGACAGAAAAATAAAATATATATATCATAAATGAAAAATGGGATAAGTTATATGGACATTAATTGTTTTTTACACCAATTTTTACAATGGTGATTCTATTGCCATCCCATCCATATTGCTAGTGGCATCCACCAATTAATTTTTTTTTATTACTATTGTACCCACATGTAAATTTACTATTAAGGGTAATATTAGATAATTAAAATAAATCATATTACTTCCCGCACCCATCTTCTTCTTCTCATATTCATATATTTTCTATAAACCCTAATCTCACAAACCTTTACACTCTCGTATAACTTTTTGAAAACTCTAACAAAAAAATGTATTTATTGATCAATGGATAAAGAAGTGGTCATATGTAATGATTCCAACAATATTGAAAATATACATTTTTTTTAAGTATGATTCAATTTTTTTAAGTTGTTTTAATTTCAAGTTCGTGAATTTGTTTAGTTTTGCGATATTAAACATCAATCAATGTTCAGATAGGAGTAATTAAACATATCACTATTTTCAGTCACCCCAACCGAACATATAAAAATGTTCAGCAAGAGATGTTGAACATTACAGAATGTTCAATAAGCACTAGTAGAATATCATCCTAGTTCAATAGTTGTCAACCGAATATATTAGAATATTTAGCACACTAAGTTGGAACATATTACAGAATGGTTGGCCTACTTTCTCTTTATTTAGTGAATAAAATAAGCTCCTTTGTAGGATGAACGGCGGAATGGTTGAGCTACTCTCTTCGTAGAGTGAAGAAAATAAGCTCCTCTTTGGATGGGTATAAAAAGAAACTTATGTTTTACGGTTGGTTGAGTTGGGATTAGTTTGGATATTATAGAAAGTGTAGGTAGCAAAAATTATATTTTTAAATTTTATTAGATAGCAAGTGAGTATCACTAACAGTATGGGTGGATGGCAATAGAATCACCCTTTTTATATTGCTTTTGCAAAATATTTAATTGAGAGTTATATTTTGAGAAACCATATAGTATGAAAGTATGATCGATACAGTAATACCACATTATTTAATTTCTATAATACACGAAAGCAGGAGTTTTCATGTTTTCACGTCAAGTATTTTTTTTTTTTTTTTAAATGTGATATAAGCTGTGGTTCATTTAGTAATACTCTGGACAAAAATGTCACTACCAGTTTTTGCACACAAGTGTATATGCTTGGCACGAAATTAACTCATTTTAATGGCAGGCAAGTCATGGAAAAGTATACAGAAGAAGCAAAAAACGTTGTAAACGAGTTAGTCGTAGCCCTGGCAGAAGCTTTATCGCTAGAAAGCCATGTTTTTCTCAAATACATGGAGCCAGAAGACAGTGAAATTAATGTTAGAGTGAACTATTACCCTCCATGTCCAAGGCCAGACCTAGCACTGGGCATAGGCCCACACTCTGATGCCAGTATCCTCACTTTCTTAATGCAATTCGATGCCACAGCCAGAGGGCTCCAAGTGCTAAAGGACATGAAAAATTGGGTGCCAGTGCCATGGCCAAATGATGCATTGCTAGTGGGTGTGGGTGATTTTCTAGAGATAATGAGCAATGGAAGGGTAAAAAGCCCTTGGCACAGGGTTGTGACCCACATGGAACTTGAGCGATTCTCGGTAGCATTGTTCTATAATCCGCCTTCTCGAGCCGAAATTGAACCTGTGAGTGATGCAGCCTCAAGTGAGAAGGGTTACAAGAAGGTGGTGGTTGGGGATTATTTGCAGAATTATTATAAGATTAGTCCCACAGTGGGGATCAAAGAAGCTATCAATTTTGCCAAGGTTTGATAACATATATATGCATGGCTTAATGTGACTCGACCTATATATGCTATTGTTTGATCCAATCACTATCTCTATCATCTTTATCATCATCATCATCATTTATGATAGAAGAAATATTATATTATTGTTATGAACAACTGTTTGGTAAGAAAGAAATGTCTCTGAAATTTAAATAAGAAGCTCTACTTCTGAAATGGTTGGCCTGGCATGGGAACTTTGGCACTTTTATTATTAATCGTTTGATCTTGAAATGTTAGGTGGCACATATGTCTAGTAAGAACAAGTCAATCTCTTGACCCAAAAAAAACAAAAAGAACAGGTCAATCAAGGATTTAATTAATGCAGCTTTTGAATCTACTTGGAACAGCTCAGCTCAACAAATACAAAGCAGAGTGCTGCTAAAGAGGCAGCGGCCAAACCGTGGCGAACCCATATCCTTCCAAAATTTTGATTTCATTTTAAACACAAATCAAATAATTACTAAAAATGCGAGGCCAGTTATATTGTTTTATAATTGGCCAATTTTTGAAGCATTTTTATCACTATCGCGAGCAGGGGCGGAACCAAAGGTTATAAGTTGGGTCATGGCCCCCATAATTTTTAAAAATTTTCTATATATTATATATATATATTGTATATATTACACAATCACTCTAAAGACTGGTACCCTTGGTTTAACAATAAGACTGAAGAAACAAATTAGAATTAAAATTTTAAAAACAGATTGAGGCAACTGTCAAAAAGAGAGGAGAGAAATTAAAGAAGAAAAAGAGAGAGTACATTAGAGGGAATGTGAAAAAAAAAAAAAAAAAAATAATGGTTGGAGACTCCCACAAAAAATATGCATTTTTATTTTTATCATCCTCAATTAAGGTGAGAACAATTCATTTTTCAAAAAATTATTTTGAGCAGACTTGAATCATATGTATAGCATATATGTAATGTGAAACGATCAAGTAAGCATTTGTTAACTTAGTCTAAGCCAGCAAACACTTAAGTGACATTTAGATCTTGACCATTTAAGTGATAATCTAGGGCACTTGAGTGATCTAACGACCGCTTGAGTGTTTGCTCACTTAGACTAAGTTAGCATTTGTTGACTAGATCAAAACTCTATATATAATAACCCAAAAAAGGTTTAAAATGAGAGAGCTATACTCAATTGAATTTTCAGAAATAAAACATGTATTTAAAATATGTTATTTTGAACTATAGGTCACAAACTTTAACAAACTTGTATGGATTATACTAAATTCGGATGGAAAGACTATCTAACTTTTAAAATCGACCGTTGGATTAGATACTCATGTTACGTATGTTATGTCTGCCAAAAATCACAGTGATCCAACGATTGGTTTATGAGAAAACTGACTATGAAAAAAATTAATATTTTATTGTTCTTTAAGTGTCAGTTTTGTTCACAGTCAGTTTTCTCATAAACCAACTGTTAAATCACTGTGATTTTTGGCAGACATGACATATGTAACATGAGTATCTAATCCAACGGTCGATTTTTCAAAAAACAGGTCCCTACTATCTCAATAAAAAGTGGACCGTATTTATCCAAATGGGGTCTGGACCAATGGACCATTTCCATATATATATACACAACAACACTACGTACGTCGAGGTGCTTTGCAGACTGAAAGTCAAATATATATGTCATCTTTATGCGGTCAAGACATATCAACCGTTAGATGGAGCGAATGGCTTAGATTAAGTCTGAATTTTTTTAGTTTATCGATGAACGATTAAAGCTAGCAGGCGGAAGCAGACCACTTTTCAGTTTTTGAACAATGGCCGTCTCTCTCCTCTCTCTTCATTCTCACTCTCACGACTTCCCCTGATTTTTTTCTCTCTCTCCCTTCAACTCTCTCCCCTCGCCTGACGGCAGCGCTGCTGCAGAGGTAGTTTAAACCTCATTCTTTATAGTTTAATCCCTTCCTCTCTCTCCCTATTATGGATATTCTGAACTAGATCTGCCATGGAAGCTCTTGATAGTAAAGTTTGAACCAGATACAACACCTTTTTTTTTTTTTTAACATCAAACGATGGCGGATGGGTCCTGTTTGGGTGGTTCGAATCTGAAAGTTGACCTGAATGCTGTTTGGGTGTTTGATTCCGAAAGCTGGACCTGAAAGCCGTGAACCCTCCGTTTTTGGTTGGCAAGTGCACAAGGGCATATGCAGAAGACATGTACAGTATATTTTATTTTCGAAAAGGGGATTGGATGGTAGGTTGTGTTATGGTTCTTACTGTTTATTAATTGTTACTATTAATGTTGTTTATTATTCAAGGTTTTGTTTCTTGCTGCTACTGATTTATGGGGCTTTTTCCTCTGGGCAAGTGTTGTATGCTTGGGTTAAGCCTAGCCAAGCAGTAATTTAAAATTTCAATTTAAAAATTCAGATGTTTTTACTATCGGTAATTTATATGTATTTTAAATTTGTAATTTTCTTAAACATTTATATGTAATTGAGATACTAATTTTTTTTATCTTTGTATTTGTAGGCATTGATGAGGAGGATAGTTAGTAAGGGTAGAAACGAATGGCATTTTTTTGTATTTGTAGGCATTTTTTGGTATTGTTGCTGGCTTCTGCAAAGACCACGAGAAGTAAGATTTGGGGGCTTGCAAGTCTTGTGGATTTGATGGATCTGCTGCTTGATATTTTGATGTATTTGAGGAAATTGCACATTTTCTATGATATATAGATTGTGGTAGTGGGTTTTTTTTTTTTTTGTCTTCAGATTTTCGTCTTGATAACTTTTAATATTGATGCTAGTGATAAGCAAATCTTAACCAAATTTAGCTTCTATGGTTGATTTAATATAGCATGGAAACTTTGTCTAAAAGTTTATACCGTTTTAATATAGCAGTTGATAACTGAGCATTTATATCAGAATTATCACAGACTAGCGAACATATGATAAATTGGAATCAAAAAGACATTAACAACTAAAATTTTGCTATATAATTTCTTATGATGATAAGGCTCATTGAAATGGAAATCATTATTAAAATAAAAATAAAAACACCTTTTTTTGTGATTTTTATTTTTGAATAAATTCAAAGTGTGCGATGCTGTAAGCCATGTCGGTTGTAGGGAAACAAAAAGTTTAGGTTGTGTATGGTTTCATTCTCCAAAAATTGTTCCAATTGCGCTTTTAGAAAATGACATGAAGTTTTGGTAGCATGCCATTTTAATTATTTGGTTTTCTTGAAGAGAAAGCGAAAGGCAAAAACTGAGAACAATTTTTGTAGCACAAAATCAAACAGACCCGTGTAATGTTTGCCTTTTGCCTCCTAAAACTTATTTGATTGGATGGGTTGATTTCTTGAATTGGAAGATACAAACTATTCAAGGAAGACAAAAATGAAAAAGGTTGTTACCAATTGAACTGCTATGACTTTTTGTTTCTAAATTGAACTGCTAATGTTTTCAAGACTACCACATTAAGTGCATCATGTCACTTTTAACGAATTATCAAGTAATATATAACTACCAAACCGTGGAATTTATGTCATATTTACTGCTTATGCACTGGGCTACTGGCCGTGTCTCACATACGAGAATTACTTGATGTTCAAAAGCTTTGAGCAGGAAGTTGCTTTCCACAAGCCTGGGTTGGATATATATCAGGAACTTGTTCGCTTGAATGGGAATAGGCGACTTCCCAGAACTGTAATTGTCTGAGCACTCCAAAAGGAACCATTCAATTAATCAATCGGCCCAGGTTGCAAGGGAAATCAAATGCAAACCTGAGGTATGAATCATTAAAAATTATTGGTCTAAAATCCCAACCCCATTAATTGACAAATCTGATTGCAGGCACAATAAAATATAAATATGGTGGATGAGGAAAAAGCCCCATATATTGGTAGCACCAAGAAACAAAACCTTGAATAATAAACAACATTAACAGTAACAATTAATAAACAGTAAAAAAATAAAAAATAAAAAAAAATAAAACAATTAATAAACAGTAAGAACCATAACACAACCTAACATCCAATCCCCTTTTCGAAACAAAAATATACTGTACATGTCTTCTGCATGTGCCCTTGTGCACTTGCCAACCAAAAACGGAGGGTTCACGGCTTTCAGGTCCAGCTTTCGGAATCAAACCACCCAAACAGCATTCAGGTCAGCTCTCATATTCGAACCACCCAAACAGGACCCATCCGCCATCATTTGATGTTCAAAAAAAAAAAGGTGTTGTATCTGGTTCAAACTTTACTGTCAAGAGCTTCCATGATAGATCTAGTTTAGAATATCTATTATAGGGAGAGAGAGAGAGAGAGAGAGAGAGAGATTAAACTATAAAGAAAGGTTTAAACTACCTCTGCAGCAGCGCTGCCGTCCGGCGAGAGAATGGGCTTCTGACAACTACCGTCCGGCGAGGGGAGAGAGTTGAAGGGAGAGAGAGAAAAAAATCAGGGGAAGTCGTGAGAGTGAGAATGAAGAGAGAGGAGAGAGACGACCATTGTTCAAAAACTGAAAAAGTGGTCTGCTTCCGCCTGCCAGCTTTAATTGTTCATCGATAAACTAAAAAAATTCAGACTTAATCTAAGCCATTCGCTCCATCTAACGGCTGATATGTCTTGACCGCATAAAGATGTTACACGGTCGGCCGTGTAAC
>JAESVK010067191.1:9915-23862 GCA_017140935.1 Hamamelis virginiana
TTATATATATATATATATATATATATATATATATATATATATATATATATATAATTAGCTCCTATTAGTGCAAGAAGATAGTAGGAGGTCATGAAAGAAAAAAGGGGAAAAAATAGAGCAGTAAGTAAAAAAAAAACAGAGCAATGCAAGAAGAAGAAAGAAGAAGAAAAGAAGAGGAGGAGGAGGAGGGAGAGAGTCACTAACCTAGACCAGGCCGTGAAAGAAGGAAAGAAAAAAACAGAGTAGTGCAAGAAGATCTAGACCAAGTCGTGAAGAAGGGGAAAAAAAACAGAGCAGTGCGTCGTGAAGAAGAAGAAGAAGTACCTGTTGGAGCAGTGGAGCTTTGATCTGCAGTTGTGCACCAAAGATGGCCTAAGAGAGAGCGAGAGAGAGAGAGAGAGAGAGTAGTGGCAGAGTGCACTTAGGGCAAGAGATCGATTTGTTTTCCACATTTTTTGCTTTTTTCTTTCTTTATTTTATTTTATTTTATTTATTTTATTTTATTTTAAAAAATTGATGAGCTGATTTATTATTATTATTATTATTTCAAATATCCAGTGATTTGATCCATAATCCAACAGCCAAAAATTAAAAGCCAAAGAGATTTTTATTTTTTTTTGGAAAATGATTTTTTTTTGTGCGTACCAAACATATGAAAACGTTTTCCAATTATTTTCAAGGTCGCTACCAAACACAGGAAAATGAGTCAGTTTTCCGGAAAATGTTATTTGGAAAATGAATTGTTTTCCAAATGACGTTTTATGGTGAAACAAACGGAGCCTAACTAACAAACTTTTGAGTATTTGCAAACTTACCCAACCTTCTAATTTAATTTCGTCTTCCAAAATTAACATTTCAAATGTACTATCTGAAACTAAGAGATTTTCTATTTCTTCTTGTGTGTCCAAATGAATAGTATTTATGGCTTTTCACAGTAAGTGTCTGTAAAGCTAGAAAAATATTTCCAGTCACTTCGAGTCGAAAATATCTTTTATATCTTAATATTAGTTTTTGGTTAAAAATTAATTCGAGGTTTTCTACTAATCCTTTGTCGAGGTGTTCAAATCTTTCCATAGCAAAAAATTTTGGATTTTTTTAATCTGCCAAGATTTGTTCATATGAGTCAGAACTCATAACCTACAAAGGTTGTGCAAAATAATGGACAGCATAATTCCTAGTACCATTCAAAATTTAATGTGTAAGTCTTTAATTTTCTTATAATATGGTTGGCTTTGATACCAATTTGTAAGGGTGTTTTGACTCTAGCTGATACCCATTTTGAATAAAATTGCTTTGAAAATTAGTCTTTAAAAGAATTTTTCAAAATTGTAAGCAAAAATCAGAATTTTAGAAGTCTTGGACTAAAAGACAAAGTCTTTTCTTTGCTTTCTTATTGGGAGAAAGCTGCTTTAGTATAGTCCTTCCTTCACTAGATTGGTTAGGGCATCTCCAATAAAACATCAAATTCTTTCCATCAAAGTCAAAATTTGATGGGAAAAAGTGATTTTTTGGGTTTTGACTTTGGCTTTGATGGGAATTGTTCCAATAGTGCATCCATCAAATTTTGGTTCAATCACTTTTTTTCCACTTCTACCATCATTTTTCCTTATCAATTATATCAACTACCCTTCATTCATCTCAAAGAATTCAACCATCATTGGGTGAATGTGTGTGTCAAATTGTATGATTTTTTTTTATTATTAAATTACAGAACTGCTAATGTCAGGTCTTGTGCGTATGCGGTGAAAAGTTTGGAAAACTGACCGTTGGATTAGATACCCCTATCATGTATGTCATGCCTGCCAAAAATCATAGTGATCCAACGGTTGGTGTGGGAGCCCAAATTCGCACGTCCATTTGGTTACCCAGACGAGCCCCATGAAGACGAACACGTGGCTCCTCCCCGTTCAAATCTAACTAAACTCGGGGCGCTTTTTCCCTTCTCAAAGGAAATGGTGGACCCCGCTGCCACGTGTCGGTTATCAGAGAATAAGCTCCAAGGCGGCTTGCCCACGTCTTGTCCAGTAGAAGGACAAAAGGTCTCAACGCCCACGTTCTTTGCCGCCTATGGAAATGGTCATTAATGATATTAATGACCATTAATAACTAGAGACACTACGTGGAGCTGCGCAGGTCCTTGAAGGACTGAATTAAATGGCTGGAAGCTGTTTCTAGAAGGCAGCCAGGAGCAAAGATACTCCCATGAGCGCTGGAGAAGTAGCAGAACCCTCACCTTCCCCTGTCTTTTGCCAAGATCTTTTATTAACCGACTAGGGGAGCATTTATGAGGGGAGGAACCGCCCTCATCAAGGGAGGAACGAATGGACCATCTTCAAGACAGGGAAGGCTTCAGTCCATCAGGGCGGCGGACCTAATCCCGAGGTAAGGAATCCCCTCTCTTCTTGATATATATATCAAGAAGAGGGCAAGAGAAGGGGAGGTTGAGCTCCAGTAAGAAGAGAACAGCTCCAACTCATTTGATCTTACTTAACTCAATCCTAATTTTAATATGCTTATTGACTAGATCGTCGGAGGGTTTTTGGCAGACCCCACACCGGGGTATCATTTGCTCCTCAACGTGCGAACCAGCTCCACCAAAGGAAAGCAGCTCCTCGAGGCCCCTACCATATCTCACAAGCTATACACAGCTCAACATTGGCGCCGTCTGTGGGAAGGCCTCTTCCTTAGAGGGCAATACTACTATCCCTTGGTGACTAATGGTTATCACGAGATCAACCAGTAGCCACCAAGACACCGTCATGGAAGGACTACTGAAAAACGTCCAAGATCAATTACAACATATGAAGGATCAGATGGCAAAATAGCAAGAGGACTACGCTGTCCGACTGAAGCGGTTGGAAGACGAAAACCAAGAACTCCGCGCACAGCATCAGGCTCTTACCGGTAGCACTCATTCACGAGCGGAGCAATCTGCTATGAATGACCTCCCAGCGGAGAATAAGCAGGAGCCGGCAACTCTGCCACCCCTTGACGCTACACAGCATATGAAGACTATCTTTTCAATCTCCGGAAAGCTGATGACGAATCCCTCAGGGACTACATCCATCGCTTTCGAATGAAATCTCTTCAAATAGAGGACTGCGACGACCGAATGGCCACCATTGCCTTCCGCAAGGGGTTAACAATCTCTAGCCCCCTTTACCACTCTTTGACCAAGAATAAGCCCAACTCCATGAGTGACCTACTCCTGCGGGCTGATAAGTATGTGAAACTGGAGGAGGAGATGGCCACTGCAGCTCCCAAAATCGCTACCCTGACTCAAACAGCTCCTCATAATAAGGGAAAGCCCTCTAAAGCTCCCGAAGCAAAAGAAAAGCCCGATCCTAAAAAACCAAGGACTGGTGGCCCGCCCAGATAGCAAGATGATTTCACTCCCCTCAATCAGCCCCTTCATAAAATCCTACAGGATATAAAGACAGAGCGATATGTCAAATGCCATTCCCCATGCGCGGCGACTCTGCCCTTCGGTATCAAAGCAAGTACTGCTCTTTCCACAAGGATAAAGGCCACAACACCGACGACTGCAAATCACTCAAGAAAGAACTTGAGTTCCTCGTTCAAAAAGGTGTTCTCAACAAATACCTTGTCACCCCCATCCGCCGGGACCCCCCACAAGCTCCGCCACCTTCTGCTCCCCCAGCACCCACGGCGTTAATAACTGCAATTCATGGTGGAAAGCCATGTACCAAGTCCGCTGCGCGGGCATCCTTCAAAAAAGCCGCCCACAAACAGCACGTCATGCAAATCTCTCTTGGCGTTTGCAGCGGAGCCCCGACTCCCACAGGTGGCACTATATCCTTCTCGGAAAGTGAAACCAACCACCTGGACAACCCACACGATGATGCTCTAGTCCTCTCCCTCAACGTTGCTAACTGTGTCGTTCAGAGGATCTTGATTGATGATGGTAGTTCCACTAACATCATCTTCAGAGACGTCGTTAGCCGACTCGGCTTATCGGAAGAAAGTGTGATCTCAAATTCCACTCCCCTCGTCGGATTCGACGGCCAGACCACCTTTGCTATCGGCCGACTCGTCCTGCCTGTCTCCGCCGGACCTGTTACAATCCTTACAGACTTTGTAGTCATCCAGACTCCATCGCCTTATAACATCATTCTTGGACAACCTTGGATCCACTAAATGAAGGCGGTGCCCTCCACTTATCATCAAAAACTCAAGTTCCCCACCCCCAATGGGATAATGGAAATCCAAGGCGACCAAGCTGCTGCCCGACGATGTTATTCCATGGCAATTCATCCCTCTACCATCCCATAGCAATCACAGAACCCCAGTCCCATTGAGCACACCCACTGTCCAGAGCTTCTTGATTGGGAACAAGTGGAGCCATCCTCCGGACGCATAAAAGATTATAAAGCGACCACTATTGAAGAAACAGAAATAGTCGTCCCTGATAGCTCCCAACCTGCCCACACATATCGCATTGGGACCTCTCTTACACCCGACGAAAAGGCGTCCCTTTTACAATTACTGGCGGCCAACCAAGATATCTTTGCCCGCTCTCATTTTGACATGCCAGGACTCTCCCCGCACTTCACAAGCCACCAGCTCCATGTCGATCCTTCCGTTCGCCCAGTTCGCTAAAAGCAGCGACGCTTCACTCCATAAAAAAACCGTATCATCAATGACGAGGTCTAGCGGCTGGTATTATCAGAGAAGTTCAGTTCCCCGAGTGGATTTCCAACACTGTTGTCGTGCCTAAGAAAAACGGCAAATGGAGAGTCTGTATCGATTACACCGACCTCAATCGAGCTTGTCCGAAAGATAGCTTTCCTTTACCAAAAATCGATCAACTTGTCGACGCCACAGCTGGCTTTGAGCTCCTTAGCTTTATGGACGCCTATTCAGGCTACAATCAGATCCCCATGCATCCTGACGACAAAAAAAAAACAGCGTTCATCACTGAACGGGGCCTTTTCTGCTTTACGAAACTCCCCTTTGGTTTGCGCAATGCAGGAACTTCTTACCAGAAAACAGTTACCATCATGTTTTCTGAGCAAATAGGGAAAACTATTGAAGTTTACGTTGACGACATGCTCGTCAAAAGCAAAAACCGCTCCGATCACTGTTCTGATCTCAATGAGGCATTCCAAGTACTTCGCCACTATAACATTAAACTTAACCCCGACAAATGCACTTTTGGCGTCGCATCCGGCAAATTTCTTGGCTATATCGTCAGTCATCGCGGCATCGAAGCTGACCCAACACAGATCCGAGCTCTCTTAGACCTTCCATCTCCAACTAATGCCAAAGAAATCCAACGCATCGCGGGCAAAGTCGCCGCCCTTGGCCGTTTCATAGCTCGCGCCACAGACAGATGTCGCGAATTTTTAAGCTATTAAGAAAAGGCGATAAGTTCAAGTGGGGTGTAGATTGCGAGCTCGCATTCCAAGCCCTCAAGCAATATTTGGCTTCCCCACCTTTACTCTCACGGCCTGAGCCAGGGGAAGTGCTTCCAATCTATCTTGCTGTTTCTACCGCTGCGGTCAGCTCCGCCTTGCTCCGAGATACTCCACAGGGGCAGCTGCCTGTTTACTACATCAGTCGGGCTTTATCTGATGCTGAAACACGGTACAGCCCTATTGAAAAACTAGTCATTTCCCTTGTCCATCCATCTCGACGTCTGGTCCAATACTTTCAAGCCAATACCATTGCAGTTATGACCTCCCAGCCACTCCGAACAATCCTACGTCGACCTGACAAATCGGGACGTATGGTAGCATGGGCTGTCGAGCTCGATCAATATCATATCTTATACCGACCTAGTACAACTTTAAAAGGACAAGTTCTAGCTGATTTCCTCGTCGAGCATGAACAGCTCCCTGATAATGTCCAAACCATCACAACAACTCCCACTCCTGTTGTCCCTATGGACCTCGAGCAGCCTGGCGGCTCTATGTCGATGGAGCAGTTAACGAGCATGGTACGGGAGCCGGCCTCGTTTTGATTTCCCCCTCTAGGGACATTTCAGAAAAATCTATGCGATTTGGTTTTTTACTCTCCAACAATGAAGCTGAGTATGAAGCCCTCTTGGCTGGCCTCCGCTGGGCTTCTTCTTTGGGGATCCGCTTCCTTCAGGTCTACAGCGATTCTAAACTGGTTATCAGTCAGCTTGCAGGAGATTACCAGGCGAGCCACCCGAGCATGGCCCGCTATTTATCAGAAGCCCAAACACTTTCCTCCCCTTTCCAGGCTGTCACCTTCTCCCTCATCAAACGGGATGATAATGCACATGCTGATGCCCTCGCTTGCATCTCTTCACGTGTTGACTCTTCCCTTACACGGGCAGTTCCAATCACCTATCAAGAGACACCCTCTCTACCTCCTCTTCCTGATCCTGCCACTATCCTTCTGGATTCTCCTACTGATTGGCGCATTCCCTTCATACGTTATCTTACAGCTCAGGAGCTCCCCCCAGATCCTCACGCCGCACGCAAAATCCAACAGCGTGCACTACGGTACACTATGATTGACACAACTCTTTACCGTCGGTCCTATCTCGGACCACACTTATGCTGCCTTGCCCCTGACGAAGAAACTTATGTTCTCTCTGAAGCACATGAAGGGATCTGTGGCAGCCACACTGGAGGCAGCTCCCTAGCTCATCACCTATTAAACCTTGGCTACTACTGGCCTTCCATGAAGCGTGATGCTCAACTCTTTGTCCAGAAGTGTGACAAATGCCAACGCTTTGCCCCTTTACTTCACCAACCACCCAGCGACCTGCGCTCTGTCATTGTTCCTTTGCCATTTTCTCAGTGGGGCGTGGACATCGTTGGCCCTTTGCCAACAGCTCCTGCTCAAAAGAAATACCTGCTTGTGGCCACCGACTACTTCACCAAATGGATTGAAGCTGAACCATATAGCCGGATTGGCGAAAATGAAGTCAAGGCATTCTTTTGGAAACATATCATCTGCCGATTCGGCATTCCCCAAGTCATCGTTACTGACAACGGCCGCGAATTTGACAACCAGCTCCTCCGTGATTTCTACAAGGAGCTCCACATTCGAGGGACTTACTCTACTCCACGATACCCCCAAGGTAACGGCCAAGCAGAGGCCTCGAACAAAACCATTCTTGACTCCCTCAAAAAACGACTTGACTAAGCTAAAGGTAAATGGGTTGATGAACTCCCTAGAGTCCTATGGGCCTACCGGACAACACGTCGGTGGGCCACCGGTGAAACACCCTTCGCTCTAGCTTATGGCATGGAGGCTGTTATCCCTGTCGAAATCGGAATGCCCACTCTTCGAACTGAAATACAAAGTCTAGACCCTGCCTCCCTACAGGCCGAACTAGACTTCACTGACGAATCTCGGGAAACAGCACTCCAACATCTCAACCATTATCACCAACAGCAGCAGAGCTATTATCACCTCCGTACCAAAGCTCGCTCCTTTTCTGAAGGGGACCTAGTACTCCGCAAAGTTTTTGAAAACACGCGAACTCCTGCTCATGGTAAGTTAGGCCCCAATTGGGAGGGACCTTACAGAATCACTAAGTTGGGTGCCGCTGGGTCATACCACTTAGCTTTTCTCGACGGCACCCCTTTGCCTCGGCCTTGGAACGGTTTTAATCTTAAACTTTATTACAACTAGTTCCTCTTTTGTAAACTAGACCTTCAATATATCTGATCACAAAGCAATTTTGCACATGTACTTACGATTTCTTTTACTACACGTTTAGATTATCATTCCTTATTTCTGCCATTTATTTTTCCCTCGGATGACATCACTTGCTAGCCTTACATAGGCACACAAAATAAATAGCAGGCAATTTGGTCCCTATCTCCGTGCAGCTTTACCACAATCACACACTATGTCAAGCCTTCAAAAGGCCCCTATCCTTTGTTTATTAGCTATCTACTCCGGTAAAAGTAGCAACTATTAAGCCGCATCAGGCATCTATTTTGCTCACTTGGAGCACCACCTCATTGCCAGGTTCACGGCAACAGCTCAAGGGGAGTCTTTTCCACTTTACTCCCCAGCAGCTCCTCCTGAACAGTAAGCAACTATTAAGCCACATCAGGCATCTATTTTGCTCACTCGGAGATCTCCTCATTGCCAGGATCACGGCAAAAAGCTCGTCGGGGGCATCTTCCACGATTCCTCACATGCCCCCTAACAGCTCCTCTTGTACAGACAGCAACTCTTCAGCCACATTAGGCATCTATTTTGCTGTCTAGGAGCTCCTCTACACTGGCGGGTTCTTCACTCGCTTATTGGGACTCTCTTCCCCACTAACTCCGTTCAGTTCCAACAGCAACAGCCCACCGGGGGCATTCCCCCCACTTCACGGTACATGTTTTGTTTATGTTTTCTCTACTCTCCTTACTACTATCTTAACCCTCACGACGCCTTGCCTCGCAAGTGCTAAGCTAGGGGGGCATGGGAGGAACAGGGAGAGTAAACAACACAAAACCACAGACAAACAAAAGAAGCAAAAAGATGCCATTTCATTCCAAGATATCTTATATGTCAATACAAAGAAAAAGGGAAGACGTTCCATATATTTCAAAAACTAAAAACAAATTGAAAAGAAGCAAAGAACAGGACGCAAATCTTAAGGGAGTTTCTCAGAAGGGTCTTCTGCGATCTCTTCCACTGGACTTCCTTCCGAAAGTACTGCAGCTGCCACAGCTACAATTCCGGAAGGCCCGCCAGCAACCACAGCCTCAGGTACCTCACCTTCAACATCCTTCCCAGCTCCTTCAACCCCGTCGACAACTGAAGTCTCACCAGGGATAGAAACAGGAGCGGGGGCATCCTCCTTAAATTCAGGATCAGCCTCTGGAAGTACTGGGGTAGCCGGTTGACTAGCTCCCTGACCTTCGCGACCTTCTGCAAGGCCTAAGGCGTACGCCTCGTCATACGCTTCCCGAATAAACCCCTCCAGCTGGACTTGAAGCTTATCTCGCAGGGACACCAGCTCTCTCTTCTTCTCTTGATTCATACGAATGACGAGGTTCTCATTCTCTCTTCTCTCTCCCTCCAAAGTCTTTTGGAGCTCTTCAATCAGTCCATTCTTCACAAGGAGCTCCTCTTTGAGGGGGAGCATGGCTCCCTTCACTCTCTCCAATTCAATCTTTGCTGTCATGGCCATACTTTGAGCCTCTTGGTACTTCTTTGAATTATTCACAACCAGCTCGGATAGGCTCCGATTCTTCTCATCCAAAATTACCAAATCTTCTTCTTTCTGCTCTAGCCTCCTTCCTAGCTCAGACGCCTTCAGTAAGGTCTGCGAGCCAAGAAAGACTCTATTAGAAAGGAAGATGAAGTCGCAAAAGGAACGAAATAGGAAAAAAGACTTACCAGAACAACGGAAGTATTAAAAGAACTGATCATGTTACAGCCCGCAATGTCCTTCAGCTCTTGGGCATCCCTTGGTGGCACAATACCCCGAACAATCGCCGAACACACCTGGCTATCTCGAAGGGCTGAATCATCCTCTGTGACAGGCCCCCTTTTAGTAACAAAAGTAGGCTTCCAAAGCCCCGGGATAGTAGATTTGGCGGCAGTGCTTGAAGGATCTCCCCGTTGAAAAGAAGACCTTTCCGCTGGGGGTACGCTGGGGGCAACTACTTTCTGCATAGGAGAAACCCTGGGTGCGGATGAATCCCCTAATGGACCTCTCTTTGTTACAGAAATCTTGGGCTTGCTGGAAATGAACTTCTTGGCCAGGCCGCCCCGGCTGGCTTCAACAATTTTCTGTTTCTTTAAAAGAAGGGGGAGCTGCTGCAGGAGTAGCACGGGGACGTCTTAATCTCAAGTGCATAGGCAGTTCGGGCTTTGTTAAAACCAGCTCCTCAGAAGTGGAGCTCAGTCCAGGAACAGGTGCTGGGGTGGAAGAGACGATTTCCACTTCCTCCTTGTCACTCTCTTCCTCCTCCTCTACGACCTCTTTTCCCTTCAAAGGAGTGGGCAGAGGTGGAACTGATTGGGCAAGAGTAACAGCTGGTATGGGGATAGACTTAGGAACGCCGAAAAGCCTCCAATCTTTAAGGTAAGTTTCCAACAGAAACTCCCAGTCACGTTGGTTGTATTTCAAAGCCTTGAACACTCCAGCCAACTGCGGGCCGCTAAGATCATACCTACTCTTAGCCTCTTTGTCTGAAAAATAGCAAAGGATCATCTCGGTGAGATTAAAACAAGAAAAAGAGGAAGAGCACGCATATGTACAAAAATAACTAGTATCTACTATCTACCTGGAGCTCCCCATCTTTTGGGGACCTGATGAAGACGCTCGGCATCAGGAACGGAACCAAACTCCCAATCACCGGAAAAGGCCAAATACACCTTGTCCCATTCCTTCTCATGGGAATGAATGCCTTGGACCAGTGCCCAGTCAGGGCAGGATGACAAATAAAAGATATCATTGTTGCCTGCCTTCTTGAAAGAATAGCAGTGGAGGATTTCTAACAAATCCAAGTTCACCCCAGCCAATTTATTTAAAGCCATAATGGAGCATAAAATCCTGTAGAAGTTGGGGTTTGTCTAAGTAGGAGCCACACGAAAGTGTGCAAGAACTCTGCGGATTAAAGGAGGGAACGGAACTCGCAAACCGGCAGCAAAGTAAGAAGGGCACAGAAGGATGAAGTCCGGCGCCCCCACTCTCATCGCCACCATATCCTCCTCCGACGCCTCCCAAACGGTGATGTTCTCCGGGATATCGTAGTCACGGCGGAACCCTTCAACAGAGAAACTAGAAGCCATTGTTGATCAAAACTTCGCAGACAAAAACAAACACGAGGAGATGGCTACTTTTGAGAAAGACAAAACTGCTATGGAAAGTGGAGAAGGGGCGATATTTAAAGGCTCCGGCTTTTCCTATTCCCTCCCTCCACTTCGTTTGAGCGGGAAAAGGAAAAAGGGGGCAATGTGGGAGCCCAAATTCGCACGTCCATTTGGTTACCCAAACGAGCCCCATGAAGACGAACACGTGGCTCCTCCCCGTTCAAATCTAACTAAACTCGGGGCGCTTTTTCCCTTCTCAAAGGAAATGGTGGACCCCGCTGCCACGTGTCGGTTATCAGAGAATAAGCTCCAAGGTGGCTTGCCCACGTCTTGTTCAGTAGAAGGACAAGAGGTCTCAGCGCCCACGTTCTTTGCCGCCTATGGAAATGGTCATTAATGATATTAATGACCATTAATAACTAGAGACACTAGGTGGAGCTGCGCAGGTCCTCGAAGGACTGAATTAAACGGCTGAAAGCTGTTTCTAGAAGGCAGCCAGGAGCAAAGATACTCCCATGAGCGCTGGAGAAGTAGCAGAACCCTCACCTTCCCTTGTCTTTTGCCAAGATCTTTTATTAACCGACTAGGGGAGCATTTATGAGGGGAGGAACCGCCCTCATCAAGGGAGGAACGAAGGGACCTTCTTCAGGACAGGGAAGGCTTCAGTCCATCAGGGCGGCGGACCTAATCCCGAGGTAAGGAATCCCCTCTCTTCTTGATATATATATCAAGAAGAGGGCAAAAGAAGGGGAGGTTGAGCTCCAGTAAGAAGAGAACAACTCCAACTCATTTGATCTTACTTAACTCAATCCTAATTTTAATATGCTTACTGACTAGATCGTCGGAGGGTTTTTGGCAGACCCCACACCGGGGTATCATTAGCTCCCTAACGTGCGAACCAGCTCCACCAAAGGAAAGCAGCTCCTCGAGGCCCCTACCATATCTCACAAGCTATACACAGCTCAACAGTTGGCTTCTGAGGAAATGTAACTTTGAAAAACTGTGATTTTTTTATTCTATGTTATCATTTTTTTCACAGTCGGTTTTATTAGAAACCAACCGTTGGATCAATGTGATTTTTGGCAAGGATGACATACATGATAGGGGTATCTAATCCAATGGTCAGTTTTCCAAAAATTTTACCTCAAGTGGCTGTACAAGTGGGCACCTGATGCATTTTGCATAAGGTGCACCTGACAATACTTAATTTTGACTTCAATTTAATATATTTTACACTTCCGTAGGGTCAATTGCATATCATATTTTGAAAAATCGACCGTTGGATAAAATATCCATCTTATGAATGTCATGGCTGCCAAAAATCATGGTGATCCAACGGTTGGCTTTCAAAAAATCTTACTACAAAATTGTGATTTTTTTGTTCTTCAAAATATCATAATTTTGAAAAATTGACATCCACTGGTGCATCAATGTTCCATTTTTTTCCATAATTTCCGCTTAGATTTTTTTCTTTTTCTCTTTTTTTTAGTTAGTGCTCTATTTGGTTGCTTGTTAAGATAAAAAAATATATATGATATACAAATATATATTTTTTTTTAAATGCAAAGTTTGGTTTTTAATTTTCTGTTTATGTTTGTGTGCTGAGAAAATTGGTGAGAAAATGAGGTTGTGGGTTGTGATCACCAATGGTTTTTTTGGTTGATAAGGGCACTAGGGGGGTTTGGTCCACTTTGTGTTGAGGTGGCAAATATGGCTGAGCTACAGTGATCAGCCAAGTTTGGGGAAATCCATCAAAATTGGCTGGCCATTTGATGGAACTATTGAAGCTTGATTCTTTCCATCAAAGCTAAAATATGGCTTTGGCTTTGATGGTTCTATTGAAGATACCCTTAGGATCTCCTAAAATTTGTGTCAGATTAGGAGCAAATCCAATTCCGGGAAGTTGATGGAAGGAATAAACCAAGGACTGGAGGTAAAATTTTCAGTTTCTATTAGGTGTGTCTTAATACTCCGTAATGTTTATTTTAAGTGTCTAAAACTATTATATATATATATATATATATATATATATAGAGTTATGATTTAGTCAGCAAATGCTGACTTAACAAAAATTAGCAAACACTGAAAAGGTTGTTAGATCACTCAAATGGCTGAGATCATCGCTCAAATGACCGATATCTAACGGTCATTTGAGTGTTTTCTGATTTGGCTAAGTCATCATCTGCTGACTAGATCATTTCACTATATTTATATATTGTAGTGGAATCAATCCTAGTACCCAAATTTCACCTTATAGATATTGTATCTTCATTTTTATATATGTATATGTGGATTGTGGGTGTTCGAGACTTTTGGTGTTACCTTGTAATTGATTGTTTTGGCCTAATCCAATATAGTCTGTTGCTTTAAGCGGCGGTGGGGCTCCCATGTAGAGCAATCAATGTTTTCTAAATTTTTTTTTTTTTTTTTTTTTGGGTACTCTTGTTATATGATGTTCACTGATATTATTCCTTTTTGGGTATATTTTTTGGGATTATTATTTAGTAGCCCCATGATTATTACAGAGGAAAACTGGGAATGGACAAAGACTTTCCACATGTTCCGGATGACTTTTGCATTCATGAGTTGTGGCCTTCGAAAAGGAAACTTGAGATTAAGCAATGATGTACACATTCAATATAACCCTAGCTAGAGAAACTAATTAATAAAAATTTTATCAGTCATTTTCTAATTTCTAATTTTATTTATACTTATTGATACCGTGGTTTAAAGTCGTGGACATCGTCGCGTCTCGATCGCCGATATCTTGTCTCGTCTCGGGTGAAATGCAACTTTAGGCATGAAATGATATATATATAAAAAAAATCATATAAAAATCAAAAAAAATATGACAATTAAATTGAAACCATCAAATAAGCAAAATAGATTACTTAGGATATATAATATGATAGTAATAATAATAATAATAATAATAATAAAAACATTAAATTAAAGCAGCTGCTAACGCACTTCTATGCAATTAAAATGTACAATATTTAACCATTAAACATAAGAAGTAAATGTATGCATGTAATTTTTATTCATTGTTTTAGCATGATTATATAGATACAATATTTATTTATTTGTGAAAATTATCTAAAAGTTCACGTGGTCCAAGCTTTATATCACATTGTCCAATTTAATACATGAGGTTCCAGAGATTTCCAAATTTCATAT
>JAESVK010067194.1:0-27803 GCA_017140935.1 Hamamelis virginiana
GAAATAGAGGTAAACCACAGGTGGGTAAACTGTAATTAACCCTTTAAGTTTTATAACTTAATATTTGAATAATTTGATAGAGTAGATTGAAAACTCTTAATCTGACAATATTGTAATCTTATGCAAATGTAGAGGCATCCTATCATTATAACGGTTGTGGCATACTGGCAAGTAGCGGTGTCTGAACGATATTGGATCTAATTACTTTTGATGGTTTTGTACAATATTCATACACTTTCCATGAATAACATTTCCATGTGAAACCCAGGCCTACTGTGGGTGTTGATGTCGTTCCACTTTGCAAAATACTGTCTCATCTGACGGACTAATGAATTGTTCTTACGTTTGCCCTCTTGGATCACACGAAGACATTTTCAACTTTGACTTGGCATATTTTTGTAATATCAACTCTCCTTGATTGATTGTATTGTACTTCCCCGAACCCTTTAGCACTAATTTGGTGAATATATATATATATATTTGCTTGTATTCTATATGTAAATTAAGTTCTAACCATTTTTTAATTGCCCATATTTTTTTGTCAATTTGAAAGTACATAATAATCCTAATATTATGCAATTTAAATGAATTAGACTGGTTATATCATGTACTCTACTAATGTACGATACATGTTTTCAACTACAAACATATATCTTCATTCATACAAATGTCAATGCGCATCGCGGCTGTCTCAAATATGAAGGATGTCTGTAATCCGGTTTTGATAATTATTTTTTTCATGGACTGTATTTCTCACCCTATTGAAAAAAATACTACCATATATCGAATCAAATGTTCTCCTTCTCATGTTCACCTACGCACTATTGGAACCAAAATGCATTGGTTTGATGTTGGTGGATCCAATTCATATTGCTCAATTTTGCATGTTATGGGATGGGTTAAGTATACATCCAATATGCAATTGACACTCACTTGAATGTGGTAAGTATAACAACTTAAATTGAATATGCATGTTGTAATACCTGTGTTCGTGTTTTAATGTATCCATACAAGATTTTTACTCTTTTTGATTCGATACTGTACCTCTGTGTATTTCGAGTGAATTGAAATTGTTTAATTTTGATACATTACTTCAGTCTTCTTCATAGTTTAGTCCAGCCGCCCAATTTATCTCATTACCCCTGTGAATATGCCACCATCTCAACAGTACAAACTGAGCAAGTGTCCCTCTCATTCAAAGGTATGTATACGAAATTCCACATTTAATAATAATTCACTTTTGTTCTTAACGTACAATTAAAATCCAATGTTAGTAATTGAATAGCTACGAGTTTGTATTTTATGTGTTGTGTGGGCCGAGCAACTCTTTTTGGGGTACGCCAATTACTAACAAAGTTTGAAACTACATATACACAGGTTCGGGTGAGGCACTCATGTAGTTTGAAACAATTATTATCTCTCAATCAGACCCTTCCTGATGATGCACGAAGCTGGATACAGGGTAGCCCATTTGGATTTCTCCTCAAACTCACGTTGTTCGAGCCCAATCAATATCTTATGCATGCTTTGATTGATGGATGGCAACTTGAAACAAACGGTTTTCGTTTTGGGAAAACTTAAGTGCGGTTCATGCCTGCAGATGTAACCTTTCTACTTGGCATGCGGCCGTGCGGGTCGTTCATTAGGGTTGGCGACGACTATGGCCAATCACGCATCCATGAGTTGTTGGACCAACATTTCCCATCGAAATCGAGACATCTTACTGTCTTGGCTGATCTCTTTCATATTGTCCAATCTTTAGATGATAAGTGTAGGGTGTACCTTGCATTTGCTTTCTCTTCTTTCCTTTTCCCACTGACTAATAAAGGTTTACATGCTCATTTCTTCCCGTTGCTCAATGATCTTGAGGGGTTGGATAACTTTGCATGGGGTCGGGCTATTTATGATTTTCTTATTAACGGGGTCAACCAAGCCGTCAGGGCACTACGCTCCAGGCAAGTCTCGTATGAGATTAGGATTAAAGGATGCGGTCCTCTATTGCAGGTAAATCGGAATATGTATCGAGTCATTGAATATACAAATGCTGCCATATTTGTTTTTTTAACGAATATGGCAGTTTTTACTTCATATTTGATATCATATATATATCTAGCCAATTGTATCTATCCAATTGTAAGCTTTGGTATCATATATATATATATATATATATATATTAGACCATATAATTTCTTTTAAATATACTAAAGCTATAAACTGTGACTAATGTTTCTGTGATGTTATGACTGGTGGGTGGTGGTTGGTTGGTTGGGGGTGAGAAGTTGTGGGCCCTAGAGCACACATTAGTTGTGGAGCGGCCACTTGACGCATGGCCACGTTTTCTGAAATAGACCTCCAAAAATATGTCAACTCGAGTTGCGAAAGCAATCATTCATCTTAAAAAAAAATCTCAGGTATACCTTTATTATATCAATTATTACTGTGTTTAGTTTAACTTGCATAGTTCCCACTTGAAATATGCATGTTCAATCTATATATGACATCATAGACATTACATGACATTTTAGTTCTGTTGTGTACAGGTTATTGTAACCATCAGTCCAACCACACAGGAGGCCAATGAAATGGTTATCCGTGCGTTAGCTGCTCTTGCTGACCACATCGATAATGATCCTTCAACGACCTCGCCCCCACCTTCTCCTCCGTCATTTGTTAGTTCATTTCATAAACTCCTATACCCTTTATGTACTTCCATAACACATGTACTATATTTCTACTTACAATATAAACTTAATTGCTCCATAGGTAATGCCAGATCAGGTTGGCATCCCATCTATAAACACTGCTGATCCCGCCACTGATGATGTGGTATTTTGCATATGCTCCATCTCAATTATCAATAGTTGGGTGCTTACTCCTGCATTTTTTTGGATGCAACTCTACTTGTGTTTTAATACTTGGCCTCGCGTTTTCAATTACCGCAGTTGGCAGAATCCACCCATCGGACTTCTAATCATGAGTTCGAAATTGTACTGTCATCTTATCGAAGTCTGCAAGATGATTATGCCAAAAAAACTCAGCAATGTGATGAGCTCATTGCTCATAACCAGTCTCTTAGTGATGAATTAACAAGGAAGATCAAGGAGTACAATTCCCTGCTTAATTCTTATGATGCACTTCGTTCTACTCAAGCTTCTAACATTCCAACCTCTCTGATATCCATACCTTCATCAGCTTCACCATCATTTGTGTCGCCCAGTGTCATTATTCGTGATTCAACCCCACTTGGCCTCTTTGATGAGGATGATGATGTTGTCTTCCTTTACTCTACATCATCCCCTGTCCCACCTCGTAAGTCAGCCCCATCAAACACTGTTGCTGCGCGCTTAAAGCGCAATCCTCGTAAAAGGCAACCAGGTCCTCAATTAACTACACCATGGACGGCTTTGAAGCGTCGTGGACGGACCAAATTTGTTGGGATTTCATCTTCGACTGATGCTGAACTGATATATGTCTAATTCATAAATAATTATTAATCCCATCACATATATTCACTTCATTCAAATATTATGTCATGCTAATATTTAACTCCATCAATCCTAAAAATTACAAGTGTAAGCATATACATTTTTATTTTTGTCGGTACTTCTAACATATTTAACTCCCTCTATCATAACTTGTATCCCAATGTTATTCACTTTTATTTAATACGTCCGAATTTTGGAACTTTGCAGGAGCAATGGGTACGGTCCTATATACATTATACCTTTAACGATGAGCAACAGATGGAAATTAAGTCATATATCAACTTCAACTTTGATGATTTGGAATTTGGTACTAAAGAAGTTGGTATTGACGATTCTTTCATTGACTTCAAGAATCTTCAACCTTTGGTTTACCAGTGTCATGAGTCTACAATCAAGAAGTGGATTTCGACTGAGGTGATAATGACATTTGTTCCCATCCTAACTAATATTTACATTATCTCAAACTAGATACATTGTAATTAGGTGTATAAGTTATTCCATCCAAACAGTTTGTTTAAAGTTGTCGACATGTAATTTGGGTAACCATACAGTTCATTAATTGCTTCAATCGTGCAGATAGTCGATGCATACAAGGCCCTTCTTCGGTCGACGGAGAGTAGGACAAATCGTTGGCTCTTTAAGAACTTCTACGTCAGCTCATATGCTTCAGTCCGTCCACTCTACATACTATATTGCCCTTTGTCTTTTAGAATTTGATTATATCTTTTATTTATGTTTGCCATCAGCTTATTCCTATAAGTAATTTCCTTATACTGTCATAATTCCTAATACTATAATAACCAGATCCTTCTTGTCACAAATGGTTGCTGCCCTGATTATAATATCGATGGATATTTTAAAAGTCTAGCCGATCATGACCAGGTCATACTACACTCTTAATTCTCTTCGCCAAGTGATACAATTATTCTGTCCATTTAACTTTGACATCTATTTGTCTTACATACATGTTCAATTAAGCATTTTTATAGGTCCTATTCCCAATCATAAACGATGGTCATTGGATGTTGATGGTTTGTAACCGGCTGAACAAGAGTGTTTATTGGGTTGACTCATTTGCGACGAAGAGCCACACTAGTTTGGGGGAAAAGTTGGTGCGTTCCTTTGAAAACCTTATATCTTTTCCACCTTTTGGAAATTTCAATTTATTGAATTTCAATTGTCTTTCATGATACAACGTTTATATCAATTATAATTGCATGGCATCCATCAAGCTTGAAGCTCACTACTACATGCTTTATTATTTATAAGTACGAGTAAAATTGACCTAGTGTTACATCAAAAAAAAAATTCACCTAAATTTTTTGTGAATTACTATTAATTTCATAACTGGGTTAGTGATTGGCAATAATTTATCCAGGTTGCATGGACATTGGAGTATATTGTGAAAAGGAAATGGCAAATGGATGATGCAAGTACCTGGCATGTCGAAATCGTTGATGGTATCCCAACACAAAGGGATAATATGTATGTAGTACTTTCTATTGCTATTTAATGTTATATTTTCAGTGTTCAACTTTGTAATATAAGGTTGTCCATTCAACTGTGCGTGTAGGGATGACTGTGGCATCTACATGTTGAAGTATATTGTGTGCCTATCAGCTATAGGAAAGATTTTACAGTTTGATCGGGTATGGTCCTATTCACTTACATGACATGAATTTCATTACCTAAATTTTCTAATTATGAAAACTGTTTAATTATGTTCATAGATCCATATTAAATTGCATTATGCTCTTTAAGAAATATGAGATATAACTTTTGTCGATGTATTCCCACGCCTTATTTTGTTTAAAATTGACGTGTCAAATAATTCATGCAGGATGACATACAAAACATGCGTTATAGAATCTTCTTGGAACTGGTTGGCGGAAATATGTTGCCTCCTTCTCCATGACAGCCCATGTACATGAACCTATTTCGATTTCCATATATGCCTTTGCTTGAACTGAAAATATGATGCGCAATAGATTCCCAAGCATAGGAGTCCACTGGTCGTCAAGCAATAAATACTAGGGAGTACCTAGGTTATATCCACAGGGAGTGGAACAGGTCTAAATGATCCTTAGGTGTTGCTAACCAATGAATGCAAAATAAAGTGTAAAATCATGGGGGTTTGATTGATGAGTGTTTGGTTATACTAAATGATGAAAATTTGAAAAAGAAACTAATTAAGTTAAGTAAGATGAGTCCTATGGGTTCATTCCTTCAAAACCTTTGGTACATGTATTTCTCATAATGATTCTCATCTAAGATCCATTGAAGAATGGTCTTCGATGGGGGATTTAACTTTAAAAGCATTTGGAAAGGAATTCTCATCTCGGATCCATTGAAGAATGGTCTTTGATGGAAGATTTAACAATAAAAGCTCAATTGAGTAACCCAAAATGATGGAATAAAACCTAACACTCTCTCTGACATTTTAGCAAACATGTGGTGTGCATATGTGCTCAAGAACCACATATAACAAGCTTACAAGTCATACAATGGTCATGAATGCATAATCACAAGGGTTCAAAAGATAAGAGATGATTAAACATCTCTTTGACATTTTCACAAACATGTGGTGTGCATGTGAGTTCAAGAACCAAATATAACAAGCTTACTAGTCATACAATGGTAATGAATATGACACCACAAGGGTTCACAAGATAAAAGATGATTAAACATTATTCCACAAACATTAAAGGGTCAAGAAATGAGAAAATACCATATACCTAGGGTTTGGAGAGGAAATCCACCATTGAACTCACCTTTGAGGTGTTTAGCTAGCCATCCATGGAGATAAATGCATCATTCAAGAACAATAAATGCTATGGAGATGGAAATAAATGCTATTGATTGATTAAAAGACAAAGAACGAAGTTAAAACACTAAATAACAAGATTAAAGAACCAAACTAAGGTTTACAAGTGATCAACAACAACAACAAAGTGAAAATCTAAGCTAAACTATGGTGAAATCCTTAAAAAGATGAGAAACCCTAAGTTGAACTAAGCAAACCTAAGAAAAAACTAAGTTAGAATCTAAAACTAAGTGGGAAGAGATCCCCTTTGTCCAGCTGAAAATGAGGTTTTATACCTCTTTTTAGAGTTACAAAGATTAGATGGGAAATTACAAGAATGCCCTTTGACCAATAATTGAATCTGCCCATGGCTTGCACTGCTGAAGGGAGCATGTACTGATACATGCTCAACACTGGATTGATACAAGCTCACTCACAAAAGTGGAGAAATCTGGGAAAAGTGTGTATTGATACATAGAAAGACTGTATCAATACATACTTGCTCAAAAATACCAAGAAATAATCCAAAGAGCCAACACTCCATTCCAAGCACTAGATCATCATTGAAGACTTGAGAAACCTCCTTCAAGCCTGCTCCTTTGCTAGCATTTCTCATGCATAATGACTGCCTAAAGTGCCCCTTTTTACCTAAAATAAAGAAAACACTAGAAAAAAGTAAAATGCAACAAATAAAGATAATTAAAAATTCAAGCTCTACAAAAAGGGACAAAAGATCATTAAATATACGCAAATATATGTGCTCAACAGCCTTCCTTGATTTGCACATTTCAGCAGAAATTAGCAATTTCTTTGTTTTTGTAGCAAAAACTTAATTATGATGATATGCCACCTTTCCAAGCTTTGTTGTATTTTTTTTGTGGCTATGTCTATACGGTTCACTTTCTATATCACATGTAAGGGTATGTACTTAACATTGAAATGTAAATGGGCTTTAAAGAAACACCATTTTAGGATAAAGTAGCAATTCAGTCATAACTTTTAATACTGTTGAGGCTCATGACTTATTAATAATAGTTTTTTGATATCCTCTCTGAGATCAATAACACTGGATAAGGAGTGGATAAGGATGAATTAATATTATTTTTAATTATTAACATTACATTATGGGGAGTGGATAAGGATGTGAGGTAGCCTAAATTACTTATGAAAATTTCCAAAATAGGCCTACAACTAAAATTAACTACTATAAGTGAGTTATAATCAATGTGGTAAAAATATGTTGATCAAATTTAATAGGACCAACCAGTCAATTTTGGGCAAAATTTTCCAAATTGCCCTTATGCAAAAGTCATTTATTCATTAAATTTTAAGACCTACTATAGTCCTTCAAAAACGTAAAGAGATTTTTATTCAGATTTCGATGATCATGCGTATATAGCACAATGATTATGTCAAAATATAAGTACATATCTTGAAGCATAGCGTACAATTGAATTTATCACATATACTAACTTGTATATTATTTGCAAGGGTAAAGGTGTCACTTCAGAATTAAAAAATAAATAAGTTGTAAAACATTGAATATCCAATAAAGGAACCACTTTTAGTGCCCGCATCCCTTAACAACAATAAAATGTATCCAAACGTATAAGTTAACTTAACTAAACTTAATTAACTTAATTAAATTTTTTGTAACTGAATTATGTTTTCTAATGATACTTAAGAATAATAATTTATTATTGCTTAGTCAAATGTAAAGTGATTGATTGGAATGCATGATGTGACAACTTAGTTGATAATTGGTGATTATGTATAAAATTGGTGATTCCATATTATATTCAAGGTTGGGGATTATGTGATAAATTGGGTATCATGTGTTAAATATTGGAGGACATTGAATGACATGCCTGATGTGACATATTGAAATTGGGGATTATTAGACAAGTTGGGTATTGTGTATAAATTTGGTGATTGGGTATTGTGTTTACTATTGGGATTATGTGTACTAATTGGTGATTCTGTGAAAATATGGGTATTGGGGATTATATGATAAATTGGGTATTCCGTGAAATATTGGTGATTGGGGACTCTGTAATAAATTGGGCATTTCGAATAAAATTGGGGATTACGTGTTAAATTGGTGATTATGTGTAATAATTTTTGTAGGGGGACATTGAATGACAAGCATGATGTGACATATTGGAATCGGGGATTATTAGAAAAGTTGGGGATTGTGTATAAATTTGGTGATTGGGTATTCTGTTTCATATTGGGCATTATGTGTAAATATGGTGATTGTGTGTAAATATGAGTATTGGGGATTCTATGATAAATTGGGTATTCCGTGAAATATTGGTGATTGGGGATTCTGTAATAAATGGGGGATTGCATATAAAATTGGGGATTACGTGTTAAATTGGTGATTATGTGTAATAATTTTTATTAATAAAAAATTCGGGGGACATTGAATGACCAGCATTAATTGTTGAAGTGACATAAAGTTAATTGGGGATTCTTAAGAAAATTGGTGATTGTAAGATAAATTGGTGATTGGGTATTCAGTTTATTTTTGGGGATTACGTGTAAAATTGGTGATTCTTTACAAAATTGGTCAAACTTCAATTTTATGGGCAATTTCGTCCAAAAAAACAGTAATAGGTTTATATCCGTAAATATTTTTGGATCGGGTTCGTGGACGTAATATTTTGAAAACTTGGGATTATTCATGTAAATTGCCCATAATAATAATATTCAGTATTTCTAAAACATTTAAAATTCAAGTGCGGTTTTTCATATTTTATAAACAATTTCCATCAAAATACTGTTGATTCATCCATATCCATATCCATCATCACATCACTTTGGCTCAAGAAAGTACCAGTAGCTGTATTTCAGGCTAACTAGCCTAATTGCATCATGTCTTTGCATATTTTTATAGCATTATTCTCACCATATTGTGCATACTTTAGCCATTATATTAGTGAATATATAGTTATAATGGTTTTTATTGTTTTTGCCGTTTTGTAGGTAAAATGCCATAAAGTAGTTGTTTTTGCATGTAAAGAAAGAGCTTGGATTCAAGCCTTGGAAGTCTTTAAAAGTCATGGAACTTTTATGACATACTTTTAAGTGTGTCTTGATGCCTCATATCAAATTTCAAAGCTAAATTCCAAATGGTTTGGGAGATATGGGCAAATGAAGTCAAGAAGTGCAAGATGCAACCAATCGGAGTAATTCTAAAAACTGATTTTCTCCAGATTGAATCAGACTATGTGACTACCATGGTTAGAAAGAAGACTTCTCAAGTTTCGCGTGCATATAAAGATCATCCAAATCCGACTCCGGACGAGAAAGATACAAGCATTTGAAATCGTAGCATTTTACCGAGCAAATCTTCATTACCTATAGTAGTATAAGCATTATAGGTAATGCTCTAAGGCATTTTGAGCCCATCAATTTCCAGCCACATCCCACTACCGATAATGTCAATTTGGACTATAGGTAATGCTAGCATGCATCCAATCTCATTTTGTCCAAGAATTGCACCATTACCTATAGTGCCAATTCGCATTATCGGTAATGAAAGTTTGCTTCACCATTAAGCAAGCTACTTTGGAGGGCATTTTTGACATTTCGCTTCAAAGCCTATATAAGCAAAGGATGGCTCTCGTGGAAGGCTCTCTCTTATCTACTTCATTAAAATAGCTTATTTAGTTTTTTTTTTCTTTAATTTTTCTAATTTTCTTTCAAATACTTAGGATAATTTAGCTATCTTTTTTTAAAAAAATTTTCATTTGTAATTTCAATTTCTTGTTGAATTTCCTTTGTATTAGAACAGTTGTATTATTTTCAGTTTATGTAACTTATTTTCATAGTTTTCAATTTCAGATTCAAGTTCTTCAGTTTATTTTCCATTTAATCTGCTTACTTTCAAGTCATGAGTAACTAAGCTTCATCAACTGGGATTGTTGAGGAATTCTTGATTCACATCCAAGGTATATGATTTTTCACATTAATTTCTAGCTTGTCAGATTTGGATATTTATGATAAACATATAATTTGCTCAAATCCACAATGAATTGCTAGCTTTTACCATCTGTTGACAAGATTTCATGCCACAGGTTGTTTTTAGCACTGAAAGCATTCCAAGTGTTTGTTAAAATGTTTGAATGAATGTTTAGCATCAATATCCTATGATCTTAAAGCATGAATGTATTTATTGCTAAATCATCCATCAAAGACCATTCTTCATTGATCCTAGATGAGAATTCTGTTACAAATACTTTTAAAGTTAAATCTTCCGCCCAAACCATTCTTCAATGTAATTTAGGCGTGTAATTATTTTGGGTTTCCTTGCTAAATATTTCATCCATACCATTCTTCAATGTACTCTGGATGTGTTTAAAAGTGTGAGAAATTAGAACCAAGGATGTGGACAAGTTGAACTTTAAATCTCAGCTCTTTTCTTTCATTGTTTTAATATTCCTTATTTTTTATGTGTTTAGCATAAATAACTTTTAAATCAACCAACTGGATTTTTATTTTCTTTTTCTCGATTCTGAGCAATCTTTAAAGGAATTTGTAATCTTTCTCGACTCCCTATCCCTGTGGAGATTACCATGGGTACTCCCATGAATTACTATGCTTGCAACAGATAGATCCTAAGCTTGGGATTGCACTACACTTCTCACAGCCAAGCATAGCCCCTAGCGCAACATTCTAAAATAATATCCATTAGTACAACAGTTCTTCATCAATGGTAAGCCACTGTCATAGGCTATTTTTCCTTCGGGTCCGCTCATTGGCTCCACCCAGGACACTACGCTCTTATAATTCCTTCGGATCCAACCCAGGACACTACGCCCTTCTGAATACAGACTGAGCCAAAATATATATTCCATGCATTTTATTTAATAATGATATCACATTTGCCAACCAGCAATAAATCATTTGTGAAAGGCATATAAATACATTTTATCAAAACATCATTTCATAATATGATTATTTTGCAAATATGAGTACAATAATTCATTTCATATGCCATCACCAAATTCATATAAATCATACCACACATAATATTTCAAAACAGTTATAATTTCATGCATTGTAGTTTATCCAAATATATTTCAAAAAAATGTTTCACAAGATTCATTTTAATAAATTTATATTATCAGTGTTAAAGAGGATAGTTATATTCCTACCTTAGCCAATGAAATCTGCTAAACTCAGCCTTTTTCCACAAATGCGCGCAACTCTAACTCGCAAATGGATAATTTATTGGGCTATCATGATTTGAAAGAATGATAAATAAAGATATACATAAATCATTGTCTAATCAAATGAACCTCAAATTCAGAAACTAGACTTCATAAGCTTTCCGTAGATATAAAGTACGCCTAAAACGGATCTCATATGAAAAAGTTACGACGAAACGAAATTATACCAGAAATCAAGGAAAAATGGCTTCTGTGGGCCCCATTACCGATAATGTCTTTGTCCATTATCGTTAATGTGCCAAGGTTGGAATTCACATTTTGCCTTGCTTTATCGATAATTGAAAACTTAAATTAAATGAATTATCAATAATTGTGTGAGCAATTATCGATAATTGCCATCTTCTTCAAAATATTTTGAGCTTTTTCCGCCATTTTTATCCAACCCAAGCTTTTCAACTTCAAAATTAACCTCCCATAACATAAAATTAAACCATAACCAAACCCCATAAGCTTATAAATACCATAAATAAGCTTAAACATATGAAATTTATCACTTTAATTCATTTAGTCGAAAACCGAAAATCCGCACTTGACTGTAAAATTTATAACTCACACCAAAGCTTTGTATTTTGAAAACCCAGTTAGAATACTACAATTTAAACATGAAATTCAAGAGACAAAGAAAAGAATTGAAGAATGCTTGCAAGACTTACTTTGCTGCAGGAAACCTCCTCTCTTTCAAACTCTCTAAAACTCCGTAAATACGAGAGTTGAATTGTAAAGAACAATGCTTCAGCTCTTCTCTATTTATAGCAGTAGAATTGGGACATGGAGGGAATTTGGAAAATTCCTCATCAATCATCCAGATGATAGTGGAGCGATAATGGAGAGGGCAACTTGTCTTCATTCAGAAATTTTCCCGACAAGTCGACCGCCGATGGGTAGTCGGTTGTCGTATGGAAATTAATTTTTCTCTAATTGCTTCTTAATCCAATTTGATTTCCTCTAATTGCATATTAGTCCAATATTCTAATTTCATTTTAATCCAAAACTTTATCAATTTCATAAAAACCTCCACACAACTCTTTAATTTTATAAAAACTACCACATAACTTTTCAAATTTATAAAAATACCCCAACATTTAAAATAATAAAATACTAAAATTTTTGGGTTTTCACAGATAACTTATCCAAATGGGCCCTAAATGAAACGCCATTTGCCTTGCATTTTTAAAATAACTTTAATTGGAAGCATGATGAGGCATTTTCATATCATTTAATTTGTGTAATGCAGAAAAATAAATTTTGTCATACCTTCTTGTCCGAAGATTTAAAAATATATAGTTTAAGTATTCATTCATTTAACTACTCTTCAACTAATATGTCGTTTATTCTCAATTTCACTTCTCTACTTTGGATCAGTCTGAAAGTGTCTTAGTAATTAAAATCCAGTTTTTGCATATATAGCATAGTATTTTTTGTGCTTCAATGGTGAGGCATATTTGGATTTCAGGTTGCATCAATGCATTTTGACCACTTCAACGTCATATTTTTTATATATATATTTTTTATTTTCATATTCTTTCATTTTCCCTTCCAAATTCCCAACCAACCAAACGGTAAATGGGGCAAATGAATCTCTTTGGATAAAAATGCATTGATTTACTTTGAAATAGAAATATTTATATTTTTTATTTTATTTTATTTATTTATTATTATTATCATTATAATTTAAATGATATTAAAGATGAAAGAATGGTAATTGATTGATGGAAAAAAGAAAAGATAATTAATGAGAAAAAATGAGGATTGGAATGTGAAAAAAAGATTATTGAAAAAAAAAATGGATATGACATCATTAGAGCAATTCATTCCACATCCACATCTATTTTCACTTTAGTGATCCAAAAAATATATGGACATATATCACTAAAATTTGCAATTCACCATTGAAGATGCCCATATTTACGTTTTCTTTGGATCCATTTAAAATCTCTTATTGACAGTCCAGACCTCCAGTCTCTAAATAAATAAATCAATTTACTGATAGATTTAAAAATATATTTTTATGTCTTATATATTCTTAATACCAAATGAAACAAATTAATAAAAATTGATTTATTAAACTATAAAAAAACCTTTGGAAGCATTTCTGTAACCAAACAATGCTTTTTACTAATCTCAAAGCACTTCCCTAGACGGCTAGACCCCAATCAAACAAAAACCAGTTTCGGGCAGAGCATATCTATACGTGTGTAACCATGAAAGCAACCATCCACCACCTTGCAAAACCTCGTCTCACCATCTCATCTTCCACGTACTCGCCATGCAAACGCCAAAATCTCCTATAAATACCCCCCTCTTCCATCACCATAATCATCAATCCGTAATTAATTAATCACAATGGCAAATAACACAATCATAGTAGCAGCAATCCTCGCAATCTTCTTACTCCTCGTCGACGCTTCCATCTACCGAACCACCATCACCACCACCGAGATCGACATCGACGGCGACAATCCGAACCGGAAGTCATCGGAGAGGTGCCGGGACCAGTTACGTATGCAGCAGGGGTTGAGTCACTGCAAGCAATACTTGATGCAGGGACGCAGCAGCTGGGATGGTGATGAGTCGGTGATCGCGTTCCGCAGAGCTGAGTTCAGGAACCAGCAGCAGCAGCACCTTCAAGAATGCTGCCAACAGATGCAGCAGATTGATGAGGAGGAGTGCCGGTGTAAGGGATTAAGGCAGATAGTGAAAGAGAAGCAGAAGCAGCAGCAGCAGGGAGAGTTTCAGGGTCCGGAGATGGAAGAAATGAAGCGAATGGCTCAGGATCTGCCAGAAAAGTGCGGCATGGAAGGCATGCGCTGCGATATGCCCCAACTCTGGGTCTAGACTCTAGAGAGAGAAGGCAATTATATATATATATGTGTGTGTGTATGGCCATCTAGTTAGCTAGCTAGTGGCCATGTGCGTAGGTTCATGATAATAAAATTCACTCTGGTCCTCGAGCATGTATGGGCTTGCTAGCTACTTGGTAGAGAGATCGATATTGGGGTGAGTAATAATAATAATAAGCACATCATCGTGTGTCTGTTACAATATATAGTGTGTCTTGTTAATGGGTGTACGTTTTGTGTATGAGGGCTTTGTAGATCGACAGTCCTTAATAAAATATTGTAAATCTTGTTGTGTCAAAGTGAATGCATGTTTTGTGATTTTCTAGCTATATATATATCTTAATTTTCTTATAGCTCATGCTTTATAATTAGGACAAGAAACTTTAACTCGATTTTAAAAACCATCTCAAGAGTTTTTAATCACCATGATGTTTATAATTAGGACAAGAAACTTTAACCCGAATTTAAAAACCATCTTCCGAATTTAAAAATCACCATGATGTGTCATGCTGTAAGTTGTTTAGTAAATATATTCTATTTTCATTATGGCTGTAAGTTGTTTAGTAAATATATTCTATTAAGTTGTTTAGTAAATATATTCTATTTTTTTCGCACACCACTCAAAGCATGACATATTATGGTAGTTTTTAAATTTGGATTAAAATTTCTGGTTATATAGATTTTTGTTAAGACAAATACTAAATGGATTAAATTTCAGATTGCGTCTAAAATTTGGCGCACATTTCGTACTCGATCTATAATTAATCTCTCGATACTGAATTTGGTTCAGTCTCTCTCGCCCGCTTGGCAGCCACTTGCGAGAGACGGGGGTGACTAAGCACATCATCGTGGATCTGTTATATACTTATGTAGTGTATTTTGTTAATTGGTGTTTTAATTTGTGTGTTTTAGCTTTAGCTATGAGGCTTTGTAGATCGACAGAATCTCCTTAATAAAATATTGTAAATCTCCTTGTATCAAACAGTTGGATCTTCAATGGTTGCATTTTGCAGAATCAGCAGAATCATGTGCGATTTTTGAATGAGCTAGGTTAGTCCAAGCTAGTTATGTTTGTTCTCCCAAGCCTCATCATTTATCAACCATGTAATTGATTAACCTACAGAAGGAACTCAATTGATGGAGCCCAATTGTTGAGCCTGCAGCAATAGTAAATTATGAAACATAAAACCCGGCCAAATTTCTGACCATAATTTCACCTTGCTGGCTGTGTTTTCATTTTCCCAAATCAGCCCCAAAGATTCCTATACTAACCAAGCTTTAAGTGACCAATTTCGAAGCCAAAATCCTCACAACTAAAGAAGGCTTTTAGTACATAACCAGAGTGCAGTGACCATCTCATCTTCCATTAACATCCTATGCAGAACCCCAAAATCTCACCCGCCAAGCCCAATCCATTTCCACTCCAAAGTGTTTATGAACAATATTGGCAACGCTCACAACCCCAGCAGCACATAAGCCATCTTCTCTTCTCTTAGTCGTTGATAGTGCCTTACCTTAATCTACCAAGCCACCAAACACTGTCCAATTGACCCATGAAAATTTGGAAAACCCAAGAAATGAGTTTTTTTCCAAAATGATCTTTTAAAAAAAAATATATACAAGTCTGACCTCCATTCAAAAATATATACCAGACTGACCCTCTGACCGGGTCAAAAGGCATAAACCGCTGTTAGAAACAGCGGTTATAGAATACCACAAAAAACCGCTGTTTGAAACAGCGGTTTTACATGCACAAAATTTTAAAAATAATTTATTCTCTCTCCTCAATCAATGTGCAATATATGACTCTCTCTCCTCACCTCCCGTCAACCTCCTCCTCTCTCTCTCTCTATATATATATATATATTATTTGTTTTTTTCAAAGCAAGCCTCTCTCTCTCTTTCTCTCCCCACTGACACATTTGTCCTTTTTTCTTTTCTTTTTTTTCTTCTCCTCCCCCTCTCTCTTCTTCACTGCCAGACCATTTTTTTTTTCCTCCTCCCAGAACTCAACCCAGCTCCCCAATCTTCCCCATGGAACTAGATTCAGAACTACGGGGGCTTGATCGAAAATACGCCTTCCTTAGATCAAAACTGCCTGTTGCCTTCAAATAACTGGGGGACATATTTGACATATTTCTTGGAGATGGCTTATGAGGAGTTGATGCATTGCTAGATAAATCGATGCATGGTTGATCAAACTGGGGTTTCGACAGTCTTGTGGATTGTCTTAGCTTGATTGATCTAGACTTATTCAGTTTCTTCTTAATCAAAGGCCTCCCGAATTTCAAACTAGACATTCTTGTTAAGGCCTTTGTTGGTTTCAAACTAGGTGCCCTTGTCAAAATTCTATTGGGTTTGTGACCAGGGGGAGAGTTTGATCTTGAACTATAAGATGCATTATAGTCATAACTAGATTCAAAGTTAAGGGGACTTGCCTGAATATGCTCTTTCCTTGCATCCAAACAGCTTGTGGCCTTATCTAATACTTTGATTGAAGGTGGCTTTCGTGAAGATGCCTTGTTGCAAATTGATTCAACAGGATGATGATCAGATCGGGATTTATCTCGTCTCGTCGATGGTTTTGAACTAGGCAATCTTGAGAGCTTGATTGATCTCAATTTCTTCATTTTCTTAGTAGGCTCTGTTCCTCCTCTGTTTTTGCTATTTTGAGTCTGAGCAGAAGATGATTCCATAGCCATTGAGCCCTTCTCCAAACTAGCACAATTATCGGATTCGAACTCTGTATATATATATATATATATATAGAGAGAGAGAGAGAGAGAGAGAGAGAGGAGGTTGACGGAGGTGAAGAGAGAGAGTCATATATAGCACATTGATTGAAGAGAGAGAATAAATTATTTTTAAAATTTTGTGCATGTAAAACCGCTGTTTCAAACAGCGGTTTTTTGTTTCTATAACCGCTGTTTCTAACAGCGGTTTATGCCTTTTGACCCGGTCAGAGGGTCAGTCTGGTATATATTTTTGAACGGAGGTCAGACTTGTATATATTTTTTTTTAAAAGGTCATTTTGGAAAAAAACTCCCAAGAAATAGATACCGATAAGATGTCAGAATTAGAAAATACATTATGCAGAATGCCCTTTTTGTAGGTTCCATAGCCCGCCCCTTCAAAAAAAAGTTCCATCGCCCCTTCAAAAATCACACTTTTGAAAGTAGTATTAGAGTGAAACTTTTCAGTGTAGTAGGTGGGATAGAGTGAAACTTAGTGTAGCAGGGACAAAATAAAAATTGATTCCGCTGTCAGAAAATTGCAGTCTGAACCAACAATAATCAATTCAATATCCATGCCAAAGAGAGTGCTCTCAATTCTGCTCTCTCCAACAAACGCTTTACAAAACCTGCAACGGAAACCATTCCTTTAAGCCTTCTATGCTGCCACCACCAATAGCTCACCGCATCTATGAGCAGCCACCACCAATCGAGACTGACCATTCATATGTACATCTTATTAAAAGACCACAACCGTCAATATTCCACATTCCAAGCAGGTAAATGGATCACAGTCCATGTTGTGAAATAAATGCATAAACCCAATACCCAACTGATACAAATGCAAGCAACCATTATTTCAGGTAATTCTGGCAGAACATAAGAAAAAAAAAATGAAAATGACAGTGCAGGAAGAAGAGAGCAGTTACAAAATACTAAATTTTTATTGACAAACCGAAACTGACCACTAATGGCCTCTTTCACGACCATTTCAACACCTTAACAAGAAAAAAAGTACCATACTTATAAGCAGTTTTTTAAAACTTAAAAGCCATCACACAATGGAATGGCTAGGGCAAGCATTGAGAACTTTAAACAAAAACAACCATAGAGACATAGGACCCAAGACGCAGGACTCGAACACAGACCCACAACCCAACTTAGAAACCACCACGAAGACGCAGGACAAGGTGCAGAGTGGACTCCTTCTGAATATTGTAATCAGCCAAGGTACGTCCATCCTCCAACTGCTTTCCAGCGAAGATCAACCTTTGCTGGTCTGGAGGAATTCCCTCCTTGTCCTGAATTTTTGCCTTGACGTTGTCAATTGTATCCGAACTCTCCACCTCCAAGGTGATGGTCTTCCCGGTCAGAGTCTTCACGAAGATCTGCATACCACCGCGAAGCCTGAGCACCAAGTGCAGAGTTGATTCCTTCTGGATGTTATAATCCGCAAGGGTCCTGCCATCTTCAAGCTGCTTTCCAGCGAAAATCAACCTTTGCTGGTCCGGAGGAATGCCTTCTTTGTCCTGGATTTTAGCTTTGACATTGTCAATGGTGTCTGAGCTCTCGACCTCGAGGGTGATGGTCTTGCCAGTAAGGGTCTTAACAAAAATTTGCATGCCACCACGGAGACGAAGAACCAAATGCAAGGTAGACTCCTTCTGGATGTTATAGTCAGCAAGGGTCCTCCCATCTTCCAGCTGCTTCCCAGCGAAGATCAACCTTTGCTGGTCTGGTGGGATACCTTCCTTGTCCTGGATCTTTGCTTTCACATTGTCGATGGTGTCGGAGCTCTCAACTTCGAGAGTAATGGTCTTGCCAGTCAGGGTTTTGACGAATATCTGCATGCCGCCACGCAGACGAAGGACCAAGTGCAGGGTTGACTCTTTCTGAATGTTATAGTCTGCGAGGGTACGGCCGTCTTCGAGTTGCTTTCCGGCGAAGATAAGCCTCTGCTGGTCTGGTGGGATACCTTCCTTGTCTTGGATCTTGGCTTTGACATTGTCTATGGTGTCGGAGCTTTCTACCTCGAGGGTAATAGTCTTGCCAGTAAGGGTCTTAACAAAGATCTGCATGCCACCGCGGAGACGAAGCACCAAGTGAAGGGTGGACTCCTTCTGAATGTTGTAGTCAGCAAGGGTACGGCCATCTTCAAGCTGCTTTCCAGCGAAGATAAGCCTCTGCTGGTCTGGTGGGATGCCCTCCTTATCTTGGATCTTAGCCTTGACGTTGTCAATGGTGTCGGAACTTTCGACCTCGAGGGTAATGGTCTTGCCGGTTAGGGTTTTGACGAAGATTTGCATCCCACCGCGGAGACGAAGCACCAAGTGGAGTGTAGACTCCTTCTGAATGTTGTAGTCGGCCAGGGTTCGGCCATCTTCGAGTTGCTTTCCAGCAAAGATAAGCCTCTGCTGGTCTGGGGGGATGCCCTCCTTGTCTTGGATCTTGGCCTTGACATTGTCAATCGTGTCAGAGCTTTCGACCTCAAGGGTAATGGTCTTGCCGGTAAGAGTTTTCACGAAGATCTGCATCTGTAGGACCAAAAGAAGAATCAGTAAATCAGAAAATTTCAGACGAAAAATTGGGTTCCCAGACAGAAATTAATACAAAATATTTAATTAGCAATCTATACAACTTCAAAAACCTATCTCAAATACAGAAAAACAAAATCTATCACAGCTCCTCGACATGTCTAACGAACATCTGTAAATCCAATAGATGACATCGATTCACAGATCCCGTGTTCAACAAAAATCTACGAAACTGAATAATTTGATTTAATAATCGTATATGTCATAAAGATCCAACGAACATCGATAGATCTGATTACATAGCCATGTCAATAACAACTATGACATATATGCTAACCCTACAACTAAATCATCGTCTTTGACGGATCTGTCAAAAATAAGTTAATCTTATACAGATTTGAACAAAAAAGATGACATAAATTAAGGCATGGATATGAAAATCAATTCACTGGTAAAAAATGTCGATCCACAAATTACAGATCTACCAAACAAACAAGTAAAAACATACAGATTAAATTACTTCTTGACAGATATAGGAATTCGATAATATATATATATATATATATATATATATATATATATATATTAGAATAAAAAACAGATTCAAAGAATCTATATATCACCTTGGCAATAGCTTCAATAATACGATAATAAGAACAATTAATTTGAAGGGAGAATCAAAATCAGGTTTTCTCAGAGAAATCTTGAATATAGACTTTTGCACATATACACATACGCATCTATATATATATATATATAAATATGCTACAAATTCATTAAAAAATGGAGATAGAAACCCTAATTACCTTGAGAGAGAGAGTTGGAAGCTTCAAAGGAATAGCGAAGATAGAAATCTGCTTATAAAAGAAAAGGGAAATCTGATATACAGAAGAATGCGGGATTGAAGTGAGGGAATCGTGTATTTGTAGACTCAATTGCCGACTATGTTACGGAACCGCCTTTATTCATAACCAATAAGGTGCATCCACGTGTAACAAGAAGCCGTGTCGTTGCACAAACCTGATCTCCAAGGCAAGTTCTTCTATATTTCTCTCGGCCCTTCTTGAAAGGCGGAGATTCTTACGTCGTTAGGGAAACGAGGGGTTGACGGGGCTGTTACGTTCGGTTGTCAGAAATGCGAAATTTATTGGCTGTGAGTGGCGAGTTTGAAGGGGTCAAAATTGGGTCATAAATATGTACTAACTTTCCTTTAATTTTGTCGGTCAAGCGGTGCGGAATAGGTCAGCAAGTTAGGTGGAATTGGTAGATGGTTCGGTGGACGTTAATCTAATTGTGAGTTTCTCCGTTAAATTAAACGGTAGGAGTGACAGAGTTACCCCTAGCTGACAAATTTGACGTCTCTTTATTAAAAGGGTCTCTGACCTTTTTGTCTGTTGTAGGTCACCTCTAGAAGTGAGTGGACCTTTCTATCCCGCGCTCTGGTTGAAATTTTCAATTTTGCCTTGCTTCTCGGAAGGTTCTTCCCCCCTTGCGCCCATGGGTTGCACGGTGGACCCTCTCCCAAACCTTTCTTCCCTCAAAAGGAAGATTCAATTTTTTTTCCTTCGATTGAAATTGAATCCCTCTTCTTTAAAAAATAAAAAAAACTAGAGAAATTGAAAAAAAAATAAAAAAAGAGAATCAATTTCAATAAAAAAAAAAAGAGAGAGAGAGAAACATATTCAATTTCAATTCAAAAAATTCATAAGGATAGTTCAGATAGTTGGACTTCAGTATATCAAGTCCGAAGTTTCCGTTTCGAGTTTACTGCACCATCTACTTAAGGTATGTCTTGCGTCTTACCCGACGTCCGTGGTTAGTTTGGTATTGCAGTCACCAGATGAATTAGTTAAGGTGCGTATAAACTGGTCCGGACATCATCATCATAAAAAAAATAAATAAAAAAAATAAATAAATTCAACCAAAAAAATAAAATAATAATAAGGTCCCTCGAGCATTTCATATATTCATCAAATTTGAAGAGTTGGCTCGTCTAGTTTAGGGAGGATGATACCAGTAAAATGCATATTTATCTTTAGACATAAAAAAGAAAAGAAAAGAAAAGAAAAGAAAAGAAGATACAGATAAAATGCATCCCAATGGGCCGATTCATCATTAATGTGTACAAGGAATTGATGGAGAGAAATTCAGATATTAAACTAGAGCATACCTACATAATAGAGGACAATCAAATAGCTAATTAATTGGCTGGTGAATTATGGTCATGACAGTCTTGAGATTAAATGTTTTTAGCTCTCCCCCTGATATATTAGATTGTATTAGTTTGTGACATAAACTTTTGTAACCTTTAATATGTTTTTCCAAAATTCTATCTTCAAATTTGATATTGCTTTCTCTGTTTTCAAATAAAAGCTTTTTAAATTGCCACATAATTAGTGTATTTTGGTATAAAAAATTGAAAAAAAGTCACAGAAGCGAACTACAAAGTTTAAAAAAAAAAAAAAAAAAAGATTTAAAAAGTCTCTTAAATTAAAGCATGTCACAAACTATGCTACCAAAGCACAAACTTAGCATAGAAATTTGAAGAAATCTTTGGATGCTTTGTAAAATAATTTATGTGAATCAGTAGTGCATTACGTGCATTGCATTAATAAATTATATAAGACTACAGTGAATTATGGGATCAAATATACAAAAATATTTCTTTGGAACCACCTTGTGTTTATGAACACTGAGCAAATAACCCCATTGTAGAGAAGTATTCTTTAAAACTTTTTTATTTTTATCATTTTTTTCCCAAAACGGAAGATATCCTACGGCTATATCTGCCAAAGTTTGGGTCTAAATTAATCCCCTCGTAATGTACAGTCCATTTGAAAGCCTATGCATTCCATAATGAGGGAACATGGATTCTAACTCGAAACTTTTTAGTTCATAATAAATAAATTAAATTGTCATCCTTCGCCATCTGCATTACGCCATTACCTTCTTGAGTTTCTTCAAAGCATCAAATGAAATGAAAGAGCCCAATTAAGCCATTAAAACTAGCCTAGATGATGAGGAAGGATTGGGGAATGAGTTAGGAGCAAGATAGATCATGGGCTAGATCTTGTATGTTGAAAAAAAAAAAGCTAAGAACCCATTTAGGTTAGGTTTGGGCCATTTAAAATTAGTCTTGGGAGCCCACAATTACTTTTAAACCTATCTGGCAGCCCAAAACAAAATAGATTATGAATTTAAGGACTGTTTGGGAAAACTAGAATTTGGTTCGGATCTAAATTTTGTATCATAGTTTTTTATTTACGCAACATGAACCGTTGCCATTTTGTTCGGTTCGGGTCTTTTTAAAAGGTAAAGCCGCCCGGTTCTATTTATTCTGGAGTTCGGTTCGTTGCTCTAAACAATTTATATCAACATGAAACACTGTTTTCCCAAATCCCCAATCGGCTGTCTGCCCCTGCACCCTTCTGGCGATCCTCACAGTGCGCAGCTGCCAATTCATCCTCCCGGACCTTCCTGTCGCTGCCTTCCATCTCCGGCGAAGCCTCCATCCGTTCATATTCTCCGGTGAGCTGCTATTTTTTTTTCTCTTTTTCTTCTTTTTTTATTTATTTAGTTTTGTAGAGGATAAGGTTTTATGCTCTTCTCACTGTGAGTGGCAGTTTGCGTGCTATGTGGGTGGGTGCTGTAGGTGTAAGGGTGTGGTGGGGTGTGTGTGCTGACCACAAAGTATACCCAACTCTCTCTCTCTCTCTCAACGAATTTTCTTCGATCTCTCTCTTTCTCTCTATATATGTATATTCATCTGCATTGTTTTGATGGTATTTGTGCCTGTTGAGTTTCAAATTTTTGTGCTTATTGTTCTGCAACCTTATTTGTTCTCCGACAAAACTTTACGAGGTAATCTTTTCTTCGTCTCTCTCTCAGAGTTAAGATCTTCACTTTTACGGTCTCAGTCGATACATCCGGAAACCATATAAGAGATCAAAGCTTCAATGGCTCCTGTTGCTCCTCGATCTGGTGATGCAATCTTCGCCAACGTCGAGCGTGTGGTAAGCAAAACCCTAGTCCCATTTCCAAATCCCATTCATTCTGTTTGGTTGCTGTGAAGCCTCAGGAAAAGAAAATAAAAGAAAAATTAAAGCTTTCTATCTCAATGTTTTGTGCCCTTTTGATTTGGTATAGAATGCTGAGCTGTTCACCCTAACGTATGGAGCGATCGTGCGTCAGCTGCTTACGGATCTGGAGGAGGTTGAAGAAGTCAACAAACAGCTTGATCAAATGTACTATTTTTTGTTTTAATTCTCCATTGAATTTCTATTATACTGTTATAATTCTCTTTAGTTTTCTTTGATTTAATTAATTGTTTTTCAATTCGTTTATGCCATCATTTCAGTTTGATTTCCTTGATTGTTTGCTATGGGTTTAGTTGAGGAACTTTTCCAATTTTGAGATGATTGAATTTGAGCTTTAGACATCACTACGGAAACTTTTATGAGCCTTGAAATTTACTTAATTTTGTCTGCACAATACTGGTGTATAATAGTTCATTATTGGGCAGAATTTATAGCATTTTCGCCATAAGTTTTAAACTCATTATGAGTCGGTTTACTGTTCTAGTGGCCAGCTGAGATCGTGTACAAACTCAGCTGGTGCATCTTTAGTTTTCACAAATAGCCCTTTGTGTTTCATTTAGGAGCAACTTGTAGTAGGAATGTTTTTTTTTTTTTTTTTTTTTGGTCTAGAGTTGCTACATTGGAGGGGAGATGAATTATTTCCATCTTGTCCAGGCGAAGAATTATATAAAATGTTGATAATATGCTTGGAGCTTATTGTTAAGGTGATTGCTGAGAAAGCAGAACTGCCTGCCTATAGGAGGAATTTATAAATTTTTAGGTGAATAACAAGTTATATGTAGAAATTACTTGAGCAAGCTAATTGTCTCACTGTCTTTTTACCTCTTGAAATAAAATATTTACTTGAGGTTATTTCAAAACTCTCATTTGTGTCTCTTGTTTCCTATTTCAATTCATGTTTCATTTTTTAAGTGGAGACAAGAGAGTGTATGCCTAATTAATTTCATATGGGTCATGGGACACAACAGTTAATAGCACTGAAAATTAAAAAAAATGGATTGTACTTGTAATTTTCAAAATCTTACCTAGTAATGTAAAATTTGTTGATTGCATGCACATAAGTGCATTAAACTGATGCATAGTAATGAATTTGTTCTCAAATGTTAAATTTAGAAATTACAACATAGGGGGGAAAAAAACTCGGAAGAAGCCTGTGTTACCAAAAAAAATATTAAAAAAATTGCAGTTATGGACTCATATCGAGTCTAGTTTACTGGAGGTTGAGAGACTCTGTTTGAATAAAATGAACCAGTTAGCTTAAAGTTGTGGAAATCATCTCTGATATTCATAAAAAGCGCCTTAGATTAGTTCCGTTATGGCCTGGTGGATATTATGTGAAATTGTTGTTATTTCAATTGATATATTGATATGTCCTGAACTTAGCTAACAAATAATCAGGGAATTTCAGGTTTGATTATTGTATACTGTAAGTCTGCAACATACTAACATTCATACTATGCATACAAGAGTAGTTCTAACTCATATCTTTTAGCTAATGTCTAATGTCTCTAGATATGGTAGGATAAGGATTTGTTGAATGAAGAAAGTTTTAATTAATGGGATGGACAATTCAAGAAAAATGAATGCATGTGTATGTGTTTTGTGTGTTTGTATTAAGTGAAGTTACCAAATTAGGGGGTATTTTGCATGATTGGACATGCAATCAAGAGATATCAGGTTCAGTATATCCTTTCCTTTAGCATCCAAAGGCCCCCAAAACTCTTTTTTAAGAATTCAAATAAGTGCATGAGCTATGGTATGCATAGTGACATAGTTGGAATTTAAGAATTTTCCAGCATAGGAATGATTTGGAAATTGGAAATATATCAGGATTAAATTAGCAGTTTTACCTAGTAACGAATTTGAAAGTAAGAAAGTGATGCATATTAAGTAGATAAGGAGGCTTTGTTGTAATCTCATAATTATCTGGAAAGATTCAGAAGTTTTGGAAATAATTTGCTATATCCAGAATTTTGGTGTATAATTCTAGTATTATTGGAACATATGGGATGCATAATACATTTGAGTTTTGTTTGTTTGATGAAACTATCGCAATAAGTTAGAAATAATACACTAATTTTTGCAACAAATGTAAGTTCCTTTAGTGAGCCTTTGCTAGAAACAATAGAAGTTTATAATTACCAATTGAGTGAAAGTTTGGATTAAATTTATAATGAACAAATCGAAAGGATTCCTTTTTTGTAAAAGTAGTCCTCTCTTGTGTTGGACAAAGTCAATGTCATAAAAACAACAATGTGTTCAACACTACAATATGTTTTGTCCTTGTCCTCTATATGGGTTAGATCTTATCCAGTATGCATGTGCATGGATCCTGACTCTTTATTGCTATTGGATTCAATTCAGCCGCATTGCTTCCTTTAAGAGATGGATTCCCTTGCCAATGGAGTTGTCAACCTATGGATTCATTTTCTTACCTCTTAATGTTGATAATGCACTGGCGCTTTTAATGTAAAATATAACTTGCCACCTCTGTCTTTTTTCCTTCTTCTTTTGCTTGGGTAATTTTATGACATGCTGCAAGTCTATTTGATAATACATTGCAATATTGAACAGTTTTTTTTTTAATTGTCTAATCTGATTGTTCCGGCAGAATTTCTAACAAAAGTTTGTTGATTATATAAGATTATATGATGTGAATGTAAATCTGACTGTTTATTTGATAACTTGATTACCTTGCAGGGGTTATAATATTGGAATTCGACTGGTTGACGAATTCCTTGCAAAATCCAATGTCTCCAGATGTGTCGACTTCAAGGAGACAGCTGAAGTAATTGCAAAGGTCTATCATTATCATTTAGTTTAGTATTTATAAAAAAAAATGACTTACATTCTTTTCCCTATCATAGTAAGCTCTGGGTTAATAATTCTACTTGTGTGAAGTATGGCTTATATTTATCTCTTCCAGTCTAGTTTATTATTATCCATGAGCTTAATCCTGCTAGTTTTTTCTTTCTGACGATCTTATCAGATTATTAGAGGGATTCCGTGTGGTCAAGTTGCCTATGTTTTTTAAATTTTAATTCATCCAGAAGGAAAGACTCATTGTTCACATTGTCTGTTTGGTGTGTCATTTTAAACTATTACTCATGAAACATTTGCTTTTCAACTAGAAAAATCTATATCTAAGATACTAGGTGTATTTAGCATTTCAATAGTTTATAATCAACCTTTTTGCTAGGCAGTATAGTATGCAATTCGTGTTATTGTGCAAATAGATAAATGGACATTGGATTGAAAACTTTACAATCGAAGGTACTTAGAATGGAGAAATAACTTATTCTTGAAAAGGAACTAAATTCCCAAGTGAATGGAAAAATGTTGTGTTTATTTTATTGTAGATGCCTGTGTTTAAAGAGACAAATCATTCAAGAAAGCAGGGCACACCGGCACAGACTCATCTGATAGTCACAAGAAGAGCTATGATTAGTGGACAAGGACAGTGGTGTCTTGTTCCAACATGAACCTGAGCAGTTGAATGCATCAAAACCCATCTAGACACAAGGATACCTATATATATATATGTGTTTGGAATATACAGTCTGGAACTTATGTTATATTTGTTTGGTTTGGTTTGTGCATGCTTGTGTATATGGAATAACAATAGTGAGTTATCTTTGGCAGTCAACTCATTCTATACTAGCCCTAATTTAAACAATTTATCAGGTGGTATGTGTGCTTTGGCATGAAGGTGCCATTACCAGAGCATGCGGATGTAGAGAGGGGAGCAGGTGTAGTTAGAACCTGGGTTGGTTAATTGTCAAACCTGGTTAATTGCTTTAGATCATGGAACTTGTTTCAAGTCCCTAACATATATCTTATTTTGGAAGGCATTCTCTAAACTGTTGCAAAAAAGGTCATTCCATCCTAACCCAACCAACCTCACCTAAGATGATCTAATTTGAGTTTGGATAAAGCAACCGCAATCCAAGGTAGGGTTAGGGAGGGCTGTAGGCAAACTGTTTTGGCTCCTGGGCTTGGGTTGGCATTCAACCTGATCCACCTTCTTTGGTTTGCTGGCTTAAACAAGTGTCTATCATGCAATTAAGGGCCCATC